>JXCR01139768.1:49979-83629 GCA_002079205.1 Phalaenopsis hybrid cultivar | reverse complement strand
TGCCGGGGAGTGAGTAACAAAAATCATAGTTAGAGTAACAGACAAATTAGGATTACTAGAAAATTTTTACTTGAATTACAACTTATTTTCATATTTAGTTAACTATTTTACTGTGTGCTGATCTCAAATTGTATGCGTAAATTTGGACCTGAAAATCTTATACCCTACGATTCAGAATAAGAACGCACGGTTAGCAAGATTAGAAGATTGAGAAGAGAACCAAGAAATTCTGATACAGTGGAAGACAATTTGAACAATCAAGGAAAAGAGAACCTAGACCTCTATGAGATTATGAAAATCCTACAGTAGATAAAATTCACTTCTATCCAAAATCCTGATGTAGCTACTAATTCATTTGAGCTTAAACCTGCTATTATCCAATTGGTACAAAATAATCAATTCGGAGGTACACCAAATGAAGATCCTAAATTACACCTCTCTAGTTTTTTAGAACTATGTGCTGCATTTAAACATGACAGAGTCTCAAACGATACTATTAGACTTAGACTTTTTCCTTTTTTACTGAGGGATAAGGCTAAGATGTGGTTAAATTTGTTAGCACCAGGATCTATTAGAACTTGGGGAGAACTTTCAAAGAAATTTTTATCCAAATATTTCCCTCTATCCAAAACTGTTAAACTTAGAAATGACATAACATCAGATTGATGGAGAGTCAATATATAAAGCTTGGGAAAGATTTAAAGATCTTCTTAGGAAATGCCCTAATCATTTGTTATCAAATTGGTTGATAATTCAAAATTTTTATAATGGATTAGTAGGATCACTTAGATTGATTATAGATGCTGCAGCTGGAGGCTCGTTAATGTCAAAACCTTTTGATGAGCCTTTATCAATAATAGAAGAGATGGCTACTAATAATTTTCAATGGCCCGTGGGTAAATCCTAAAAGAGTAGCTAGTATCCATGATTCTGATGCAATATCTATGTTAGCTTCGCAGATTGCCGCAATATCAAAGAAATTAGATCATTATGGAATGAATTATTCTCCAACACCTCTTATGATGGAAGATAATTCATATGGGCAATTTGTGGATTTTCAACCTTCATATGAGAACTTAAATGTTATTAATTGACCTAACAACCCTTATTCAGTTGGAAGAATCATCCAAATTTTAATTAGAATAACAATTCTTCTACAAATCAACAATGGGAAAACAACCTCGTGAACCCATTAAGAAATTCATCCAACCAGAGAAATGTTAATTGTAGACCTTCTTATCCTCCAGGATTTAACAGTAACACTCAAATTAAGGAGAAGTTGTCTATGAAAGAGCTGATACTAAACATGGGCCAAAAATTGCAGAATCAAGGAAATTAATTACAAATTCAAGGGAATCAATTATAAAATCAAGGAACTGTTATTAAAAATATTGAAAATCAATTAAGGCATATCGCTACTGCGCTTAATAACCGAACATTAGGAACTTTTCCTAGTACTGTGGGACCAAATCCTAAAGATAAATGAAAAGAAAAAATAAAAGTGACACAATTACAAAGTGTAAATAAATTTGAGACAAGAGTACAAAAAGAAACGAAAAAGAGAAAGTGGATATAGAAAAAGAAAAGGATCATGAATACCCAGATTTAGAATATCCATTTACACCAATGCAAATTACTGTGAAGAAACCTCCACCACCGTTTCCTCAGAGATTGAAGCAACACAAACGGAATAAATAAATTTCCAATTTTTTAGAAATTCTTAAGAAATTAACGGTAAATAATCCCTTTTGTAGAAGTTTTTGAGCAAATGCCTAATTATTTGAAATTTATGAAAAATATTCTGAACAAAAAAATAAATTTCATGGATAATGAAACTTTTTCACTTAATGAAGAGTGGTAGTGCAATTATTCAGAAAAAGCTTCCTGAAAAATTAAAAGATCCTGACAGTTTCACTATACCGTATGCTATCGGAGAAACATTTTATGAAAAAGCTTTATGTGATTTGGGAGCTAGCATTAATCTTATGCCTCTATCAATTTTCAAAAAAATAGGATTAGGAGAAGTCTCACCTATTTTTGTAACTCTTCAGTTAGCGGATCTTTTAGTTACATATCCTAAGGGAGTTATAGAAGACTAGTAAAAGTGGACAAATTTATCTTTCCTGTGGATTTCATTGTTTTAGATATGGAGGAAGATGAAGAAATACCTATAATTTTAGGGAGACCTTTTTTAGCTACTGGAAAAGCTATGATAGATGTTTATGTGTTAGTAAAAGTGGATAAATTTATCTTTTCTGTGGATTTCATTGTTTTAGATATGGAGGAAGATAAAGATACCTATCATTTTAGGGAGACCATTTTTAGCTACTGGAAAAGCTATGATAGATGTTCAAAAATTTAGCAGATCGATCAATTACATATCCTAAGGGAGTTATAAGAGATGCGTTAGTAAAAGTTGATAAATTTATCTTTCGTTACATATCCTAAGGGAGTTATAGAAGATGTGTTAGTAAAAGTTGACAAATTTATCTTTTTATGTTTCATTGTTTTAGATATGGAGGAAGATAAAGAAATACCTATCATTTTAGGGAGACCATTTTTTGTTTTAGATATGGAGGAAGATAAGGAAATACCTATCATTTTAGGGAGACCATTTTTTGCTATTGTTTTAGATATGGAGGAAGATAAAGAAATACCTATCATTTTAGGGAGAGCATTTTTAACTACCTTATTTTAGATATGGAGAAAGATAAAAAAATACCTATCATTTTAGGGAGACCATTTTTAGCTACTCGAAAAGCTATGATAGATGTTCAAAAAGGAGAATTAACTATGAGAGTTAATGATCAAGAAGTGGCTTTTAACATTGCAAAATCTATGAAAAAAGCTATGATAGATATTTAAAAAGACCTATCATTTTAGGGAGACCATTTTTAGCTACTGGAAAAGTTATGATAGATGTTCAAAAAATATAATTAACTATGAGAGTTAATGATCAAGAAGTGACCTTTAACATTGCAAAATCTATGAAATACTCTGTTGTTGAAAGAGATAATGAATGTTTTCAGATGAAAATTGGTGAACATCTTTTGAAAGAACATTTTAAAGAATATTTCAAAGAGAAAGAAAAATTTAAAGAGGGATGGAAGTTACTTTGGATGAATTAGAAAATGAAGAATTAGATTATGTTCAGGAAAGATTTGAGATATTGGATATTACGGAAAATGCTGATAAGAATCTATTTCCGTCAATTATAAAACCACTTGAACTTGAGTTAAAAATACTGCCTTGCCACTTGAAGTATGTGTTTTTGGGAGACTCATCTACATTACTTGTTATTATATCTTCAGAATTAAATGATTTGCAAGAGCAAAGACTATTAGATACATTGAAAAGATATAAGAAAGCTTTTGGTTGGACTTTAATTGATATTAAGGGAATCACTCCTTAGATCTATATGCACAGAATTACATTAGATGAACGATATAAACCAAGAGTTGATCCACAAAGGAGATTAAATCCAATGATGAGAGAAGTACTTAAAAAGGAAATTTTGAAATTGTTAGACACTGGAATTATATATCCTATTTCAGATAGTGCGTGGGTAAGTCCAATTCATTGTGCTCCTGAGAAAGGAGGAGTGACTGTTGAGACAAAAGAAAATAATGAATTAATACCCATCAGACAAGTTACTGGGTGGCGTATTTGCATTGATTATAGAAACTTAAACACTGCTACCAGGAAAGATCACTTCTCTTTACCCTTTTTAGACCCAATAGTAGATAGACTTGTTGGGCATAAATATTTTTGTTTTTTAGATGAATAAATCGGTTACCATCAAATTCCTATTCCTCTTGAGGATCAAGAAAAGACAACATTTACTAGTCCTTCTGGAACTTTTGCTTTTCAAAGAATGTCTTTTGGATTATGTAATGGACCTGCAACATTCTAGAGATATATGATGTCCATATTTAGTAAATTAATTGATGATGGATTGGAAGTATGTATGGATGATTTCTCTTTATTTGGAATATCATTTGACGCATGCTTAAATTACCTTCAAAAAGTTTTAAAATTATGCGAAGAACTAATTTAGTTCTAAATTGAGAGACATGTCAATTTATGGTTGCAGGAGGAATTGTGTTAGGGCATAAGATTTTGGAAGATGGTATGGAAGCAGACCATGCAAAAAATCAAGTTATATCTAAACTAACACCTCCTACTAATGTAAGAGAGGTTAGATAACCTGCAAAAATTCAAGTTATATCTAAACTAACACCTCCTACTAATGTAAGAGAGGTTAGGAGACTTGGACATGTTGGTTTTTACAGGCATTTTATTAAAGATTTTTCCAAAATTACCAAACCTCTTTGCCAAATTTTAGAAAAGGACAAGAAATTTGAATTTACTGAAAGCTTTTTAAATGCCTTTGAGTTATTAAAGAAAAAATTAATCACAGCCCCTATTATAGTTTCACTTAATTGGGAGAAATAATTTGAATTTAAAGGAAAAATTAATCACAACCCCTATTATAGTTTTACCTAACTGAGAGAAACCATTTGAACTGATGTGTGATGCTAGTGATTATGCTATTAGAGCTGTCCTTGGACAAAGGTATGAAAAGATTTTTAAAGTTATATACTACGTAGTAAACTCTTAATGTTGCACAAATTAATTATACTGTTACTGAAAAAGAGTTACTGGTTATTGTGTATTCTTTAGATAAATTTAGATTTTATTTAATTGGAGCTAAATGTGTTGTATAGATTGATCACTCTGCTATTAAATATCTGATGCAAAAGAAGGATGCCAAACCAAGGTTGATTAGATTGATACTTTTGATGCAAGAATTTGATCTTACGGTTATTGATAGAAAGGGAACTGATAATCAAATTGCTGATAATTTGTCAAGATTAGAAAATCATGAACTATCTGACATCAACAATGAAATTACAGACAGTTTCCTTGATGAACAACTTTATAATATTAATGAGTTGAAAATACCATGGTATGTTGATATTGTTAACTATATTGAAGGTGATATTTTGCCACCTATGCTGACATTGTAACAACAAAAGAAGNATCAATTGTAAAATCAAGGAACTGCTATTAAAAATATTGAAAATCAATTAGGGCATATCGCTACTGCACTTAATAACCAAACATTAGGAACTTTTCCTAGTACTGTGGAACCAAATCCTAAAGATCAATGAAAAGAACAAATCAAAGTGACACAATTATGAAGTGTAAAAGAATTGGAGACAAGAGTACAAAAAGAAACGGAAACTGAAAAAGAGAAAGTGGATCCAGAAAAAGAAAAGGATCATGAATACCCAGACTTAGAAATTCATTTACACCAATGAAAATTACTGTGGAGAAACCTCTACCACCGTTTCTTTAAAGATTGAAGCAACACAAACAGAATAAACAAATCTTCAGTTTTAGAAATTCTTAAGAAATTAACAGTAAATATTCCCTTCGTAGAAGCTTTAGAGCAAATGTCTAATTATGTGAAATTTATGAAAGATATTCTGAACAAAAAAAGAAAGTTCACGGATAACAAAACTGTTGCACTTAGTGAAGAGTGTAGTGCAATTTTTCAGAAAAAGCTTCTTGAAAAATTAAAAGATCCTGGCCGTTTTACTATACCGTGTGCTTTCGGTGAAAAATTTTATGGAAAAGCTTTATGTGATTTGGGAGCCAGCATTAATCTTATGCCTCTATCAATTTTTAAAAGATTAGAGGAATTCCATTAATCTTATGCCTCTATCAATTTTCAAAAAATTAGGATTAGGAGAAGTCTCACCTACTTATGTAACTCTTCATNAAAGTGTTTCAAGATTTTTAATGAAAAATATTTTCACTAGATACAAAATGCCTATAATGATTATCACTAACGAAGGATCCCATTTTAGGAATAAATATATTCAGAAGTTGGTAGAAAAGTTTAATATTATTCATAGAATCTCTACTGCCTATCAACCTCAAACCAGTGGGTTAGCTGAAGTTTCTAATAGAGAGATTAAACAAATACTTGAAAAGACTGTAAACCTTAGTAGAATAGATTTGTCCTCTAGACTGGATACCGCATTATGGGCTTACAGGACTGCTTATAAAACTCGTATTGGAATGACTCCTTATAGAGTAATTTTTGGAAAAAAACGTATCACTTATCAGTAGAATTGGAGCATAAAACATATTGGGCGATTAAAGAATTCAATTATAATTTGAAAAATGCTGGTAAGAAGAGATTGTTACAATTAAATGAATTGGAAGAATTAAGAAATGATTCTTATGATAACGACATAATTTATAAGGAGAAACTAAAGTCGTGACATGATTGGAAGATTATCCAGAAGAACTTTGAACTCAGATACAAAGTTTTTCTTTACAAAACTAGATTGAAATTATTTAGTGGGACATTGAAGTTTCGTTGGTTAAGACCCTTTACTGTGACTCAAGCGTATAATTACGAAGCTATTGGGATTTTGAAGATCAGAAAACTGAAAAATAGATTTAAAGTAAATGAACACAGATTAAAACCATATTTTGAGGGTAAAAGACCAAAATTTAAAGAGGTTTTAATGATCAGCAACCTGAATAACACCTGAATAGGTCAGGCTGACGACGTTAAACCAAGCGCTTTAGGGGAGGCAACCCATAGTTATCTTTATTTTTATTACAATTATAGTAGTTTTTATTTGAAATTATCATTATTTTGTGGTAGTATTAATCTCTAATTTTCCTATTTACCCTTGAATCATCATAAGAATTGGATCCATAGAGAAAAATTGGAACGCATTCGTACCAGAGCGAAACTGTGCAATTGCATCAGAATCATGGATGGCGCCCTCTACGCCACCAACGGTGGGTTTTTCCCGAGAGTCCAGGCAAAATAAATAAAAAGGCTCACCGACGGTGAAACTGGCGAGATGGCGGTTACTTGGGTTTAAATGGCGGTATTTTGTGGTTTTGGGCTGGAGTTGCCCTTTTAAACACCCAAATTTGATTCCTAGTTCATATATTCCCCCAAAAACGTAGTGAAACTCCACTAATTCTATTTCTATGGCGTCCAATTTCACTGATAATCCCAGAATGCGAGTTTTCAATCAGCGAAAGTTTATTAGTGCAGAAGCGCAACAAATCTTCAACAAGTTACTGACGAAGAAAAGATTGATCAAGGAACGAGGATTGGTAAATCACATATTGAATAATCCATCTACGAAAATTAAAGAGATGATAGTGCGGTGAAGATGGGAAGTGCTGTGATGTACTACCACCGTCGTAGTTGTTTCTGTGGTAAAAGAATTTTATGCAAATTTGTATGAAATCAACCAGGGAGTCATTTATGTACGAGGTAGATGGATCACTTTCACTCCTACATGAATCAATGAATTAAACATGATCTTGAACGTTCCTGTCTACCACTATTCTAATTTCATCCCAACGAGAAACTAGATGAATAAAATTTACCAATATTTAATGGATGAAACTGACGGCTGGAAAATAAGAGAAAACATGTATGTTAGTTTTTCAGCAAAACACCTAAATCCTGTTTCGAAACACTGACACTTTTTCATTTCTGTGAAACTGTTACCGACAATGAAGATCGGTAAAGTTTCAAAAGAAAGTGTTATTTTGATTTATTACATCCAAATGGGAATGTTGATAGATATTGGATAAATAATTGTGAAGTCGGTTTTGGGCCTGATCATTCATGGATCAACTTATGGGCTTGGACTTGGGAAAAAGTACTTCTAACTTGGAGGCCTTTGGACCAATTTGAAGAGATTCCCAGCTTTTGAAGATGAAAATGACATGGCCATTATAGTAGATCAATCATCTCAAAATTTACTGCCAGTTTAACCCTTAGTTTCTCACAACACTCTGATGATCCTGCGCTGAATCAAGAAATTGGAGAAGGAGGTACAAAATGTTATGAATGTGATTAATAATATCTGTGATTTCTTTGATCATCTAGAATGGGGGATGAAAGAACATTTTGAGCACTCTAATCATTTAGAAGATAGCTTGATACGACAGATGAGGAGGATGAAATTGATAGAAGAGGATTCCACTGAAGAATTTCCATTCTGACCCTTCTACAACCTCTTCGTTCATTGCAATCAATGGGTGATCTCAGAGGATAATCTAGTACTGAATCTGAAGAATAGCAAATTTATATTATTACCTATCTGTCTATCTATGTATTTTGATTTTAACTTTGTATTTGCTTTCTTTTAGAATTATGCTTTTAGATCTCTGTATAGTTGAGACTAAGCATAGGATATTTTTTTTTCAGTGTTTTATGCCTTGTGGCTTAGATTGTGACGCTGAATTAATGTGTTGAGGTTGAGAAAATTCCAAACTTAGGTGTGTTATGTAGCGTACATTGTACCCCTTGGAATTTATATATAAATGTGATGTTTTATGTTGTGAAAGTTTATTTGTGCAAAGTACATCATTTAGTCACTTAAAATTATGTCTATCATGATTGAAAAGATGTCGTTAAGGCTTGAAATTGATCGAAATCGCAAAAATTTGGGATTTGAACCAAAATAAGTAGAGCCCACCGACGGTGGATTTTTCCCGAGACTCAGTTTCAAACTTCCAATAGAGCACGCCGACGGCGCCATCCACCCCACCGACGACGAGCTCGCAAAAAAACACCTTTAACCGCAATTTTGACCAGTCAACCACCACTATTCATCATCCCCTTCCTCCTAAAAACACAATTTTTGACCTAGGGCTTGAAAGATCTTATATTGGGATTCAATTTCAAGGTTTTTTGACATCGGATTTTATCATCTCTTCGAAAGAGCTTCACTCCAAGTTAAAATTATTTGATTTTAACCATAGATTTATTCCACATTGAGGAGATCCAAAAAAAATTGAGAGTGTGAAGAAAATTTGAGAAGAAATTCATGGATCTTAGTGTTGAACTCTTAGAATTACTTTTGGAAGCCATTATTTGCATCTTTAAAGTAAATTTTGGAATTTTTCTATAATTTCATTAGATTGAAATGGCTCCACATCAAAAGAGACGAATTGAGTTTGAAGACTCTCTTTTTGTTGATGCAAGAGCTCAATCAAGATTTACTTCAATATTTAAAGGGAGAAGTGCATACAAGATCGAGTTTTTGAAAGTCTGAGAGGAGAAATTGAACGAGTTATTGCTGAGCGACGGTAGGAAAACTTTTGTTATACCTTCAATAAAGCTGATGCAATTGTTGTGAAGGTTTTCTATGCCAACGTATTCTATTTTGAAGATGGAATTGTTCAAGTACAAGGATTTCCTATTGAATTTACTGCTGCTTGCATCAACACCTTTTACGAAGTCCTAGACTCTTATAGCTGTCAATATGAATCCTTTAGTACTATGGAAGACCCCGTGAATGATGTAATCAACTTTCTCACAGATGAGAAAGGAACATGGAAGATAAAGCAGCGAGAACGGGTAAATTTTTCTGCTTCCATGTTGAATGGCAACTCTAAGGCGTTGCACTATTTTATTTCTTGTACTCTGTTATCAACTTATCACCATAATGAGGAAACTAGAGATAAAGTTATTTTGAATTTTTATATTCAGAATAATAAAACTATAAATTTGGGGAGAATTATTTTTAAAGTGGAGGTCTAGGACATCCTAACCTTATTTATGCAATTTGCAAACTTTCTGGAGTTGAAACTAGAGATGAAGAATGGGTTTTCCCACCCATTAGTAAGGCCAATTTATATGAATCCCATGAGAAATGGAGAACTGGAAGTAGAAGTCAAGAACCTTCTACTAGTAGAGAAGTCCCCTCTACAAGTTATGATCTTCCACCTTCTATTTCCCCTACCCTCATTAATTTGATGAATGAGTTGACCTTGTAGCAGAAGAGCATATAATTAGTAAATGAAAGGATTGAAGGTTTAGAACGTCCACGATTATGATAGTGAGTACCTTCAGAGGCATTCAAATTTTGAGGTAGCTTACTACGAAGCTCAGACCCGACACTACAGAGGTGAGCCTGATGTTACTTTTCATGAGTGCCCCCGGTATACTCAGTATCAGCCCGATCCACCTGTTGATCAAGGAGATGAAGACATAGTTTGGGATTTTGATATTTGATATTTGATAGAATTGATGTACTTGTACTTAAAATTTTATTTCTGTGATATTTTATAATAGGTATAGATGTTTATGTATATTTGGAATTTCATTTTTATCATTATGTTGTACTTGGATTGTTTTAATTTTTCTTATAAAGTTAGTGTGGTAGTTAAATTTGTATGTAGTATAATAGATGTTGAGTAGTATCTTATAATGTAATGTGATTTTTATTTCGCATTTTAAATTGTTTTGTGTAGTATTGCGGTTGTGTTAAGAAATATTGTGCTTGTTTAAATTTTTAGTTTTATACTTATTTCAAAATTTCATTAGCCAGAAATTACTCTAATGATTTATGTGTAGAAAGCTCANCTGGAGAGGAAGAGTGGGTTCACCCTATGAAACCCATTAGTAAATCAAATTTAAAAACTTATGTATCCCATGCTCAGGCCATACACTACAGAGGAGAGCCTGATGTTACATTTCCTGAATGCCCCCGATATACTTAGTATCAGCCCGATCCACCTGCTGATTAAGGAGACGATGAAATTGTTTGGGATATTGATATTTAGAATGAGATTGATGTAGTGATGTTTGCATTTTTATTTATTTTTATGTTATGTAATCATTTTATGAAAAAATGAATGAGTATGTAATTGGACCTTCATTTAGTGTATTTTGTGGATTGTAATGTGATGTAATGTTTATTTTCATTTTAGTATTTTTGTTTAGTATTGTGGCTGTGTTAGGAAATGTTGTGTTTATTTTAGTTTTATACTTGTTTCAAAATTTCATTTCCTAGAAATTCCTCTAATGATTTATATGGTAGAAAACTCCTAATATTTCACACTAGGTGAAGTAAAAATTGGAGAAGGCCTGCAAAAATTTCAGAATGATAATGATGACTACAATACTGAGGTATGATATATATTTATAGTATTTTCTTTCCACCTTTATTTCATATTTAAAAATTTAAGTTTGGGGGAGGGAAGAAAAAGATTAACTATTAGATGTCCTCTATTTCAATATTTTCAAAAATTATTTATATGATTTTATGTAGTAAATTTTATTCAGGTAACTATATTTTTTTGTAACTATTTAAATATTATGGTAGATTTAAAGAAATATTTTTGTAATGAATATTAATTTTGTAACTTAAGTTATATAGTATAAGAGGATAAGATTATAGTTGACTATTCAAAGTAAGGGAGACTATATTTTAAAGTATTAAGAATCTGGAATTTCAATTGAGAAGAAAAGATTGGGTCTCGATGATGTAAGAGCTATGAAATACCTATAAGGTAAGCATTTGAGAAGAAAAGATTGGGATTCAATGATGTGAAAATTATGAAATATTTATGAGGTAAGCAATTAGAAGAAAAGATTGGGGCTCAATGATGTAAAAACTATGAAATATCTATAAGGTAAAGGAGTGTTGAGTTTCAAATTTAGGGAAAGAAAAGTGAAGTTCAAAATTATTAAGGCTATCCAGATATATTGTTTCAAATTTAGGGAAAGAAAAGTGAAGTTTAAAATCATTAAAGGCTATCCAGATATAGTATTCCTCACTTGAAAAAAGAAAAAGAAAGGATTGAAAACAATCCCAGAAAAGAAAAGAAAAATATATAGGATTGGAAGAAATCCAAATGAAAAAAAAAATGAAAGTGAGGAGAAGCTTGAGGAGATGCCTAATCAAAAATTGGCTTCACTAGACCTACCTAAAGAGAAAACTTAAATACATTCCTGAACTTATATTTATGGAAGAGATCTTTTTACTAATAGAGTTCTCATGATGTTCTTATCTTTTGGATATTCTAAATGACTTAATATTGCAATCTATAATCATTCTTGAAACAAATTAGAAAGCTAGAACTCTTAAAACTTGATGACTAGATAATCTGATGGATACAGAGTTAATTAAATTACTTGAATTTTTTCTGAAAATCTTACTATGATAATTATCTAAATCAAACTTATAGTGTTTCTAAATTAAAATATTACTGCAGTAGATCATAACTTTTTTATAGTACTAAAATTACTTGAGGACAAGTAATAGTTAAGTTTGGGGGATTTTAACCAAAGGAAAATATGTTGTGATTTTCATACCTCTTTTATACTATTTTTAATGATATTGCACTTTAAAGAAAGGTATTTTTGATGTTTTGTTGCAGGAATGATGAATTAGGGTCAATGAAGCAAAAAGATACAAAAAGGAGCGAATTTGAAGAAAAAAGAACCAAAATATAGAGAATTTCACTAGGGCGCCGACGGCGCCCTCAAAGCCGCCGACTGCACCCTCGAAGCCGCCGACTGTGAGATTTTCCCGAGGCTACGAGACAAATTTTCTAGAAGGCTGCCGACGGCGCCATCAAGGCTGTCGACGGTGGGATTGACGGTTAGGTGACATGTACAATGGATAAGGCTAGATTTTGGAGGGGTGCGTAAGCAACTCTTGGGAAAACTCATACACATCTTTAAAGAGAACATTTTTGGCCTAAAATAAAAAGAGAAGAAGAGAGGAGAAGACTTTTGGAGTCCTGGAGGTTAGATAGGTTCCATTTGAGCTTGCTAGAGCGTGTAATTGTGAGGAATTCTTTGAGGAATTGTAAGAGTGGAGGGAAAGTGAGAGATTTCTTCCTCCTTGCTACTTTGAAGGGGAATTCTGTGTGTTGCAAAGAAAGGAAGAGATTCAGAAGAACTTCGAGGAATGTTCTTGGGGAGAAATTTAGAGATAAGTTATTTACTTGTTATAGTTTGTATGGCTTTGATTTTATTTATAAATTCTAAGTTGTGCTGTGCTTTCCCCATGAGTTCTGAGTAATTTTCTCTGTCTTTCTCCTTGTCTCGAGATTTGTGAAATGGTGATTTGAATTGGTGAAGCCATGAAAATGTTTAAGAAATTGTGATGATCATTTCACTTCGATATTAATAATTGGCAAAACCATGAAAATGTTTTTGGTAATTTGAATTGGTGAAGCCATGAAAATGTTAAAGAAATTGTGATGATCTTTTCACTTCAATCTTAATTTATTGGAGCCATGAAAATTTTAAAAAAATTATGATGATCTTTTCACTTCGATCTTAATTTACATGAAGCCATGAAAATGTTTGAGAAATTGTGATGATCTTTTCACTTCGATCTTAATTTACTTTCAAATCTGCCCAATTGATTTGTTAAAATATGTTGAGTTTTACAACTAAAGTGAATGGTGAAGTCATGAAAATGTTTAAGAAATTGTGATGATCTTTTCACTTCGATCTTAATTTACTGAAGCCATGAAAATGTTTGAGAAATTGTGATGATCTTTTCACTTCGATCTTAATTTACTTTCAAATCTGGCCAATTGAATTGTTAAAATATGTTGAGTTTTACAACTAAAGTGAAGATTACATCCAAGATACAGGGAGGTCAAAGCCCTTGGAAGTTGGGTGTAAATAAATAGGGAAATATTACTATCGGGCGTAGAATTGGAGATCTTAGAGTGAGAGATTAAAATTCCCAATTCAGTCCTATCATTTGGGTGCTGATGTGTAGATGTTAGCCCTCGGGTGAGGGGAACGTGGGAGCTCCAAAGTGAGTGTCTTTATCCTCCCAGCCTAGCCGCAGAATCAGTAACCCATCATATGTCAATGTTCTTTATGCCTGGACCAAAGGGTAAAGAATAGGTATGCTCCTATTTGGCACAATATGTTCTTTATGCCTGGACCAAAGGGTAAAGAATAGGTATGCTCCTATTTGACATAATATAATTTGAACTAATTCACTATGCCCTGGCACAATAAGTTCTTTATGCCTGGACCAAAGGGTAAAGAATATGTATGCTCCTATTTGGCACAATATAAATTCTTTATGCCTGGACCAAAGGGTAAAGAATAGGTATGCTCCTATTTGGCACAATATAATTTTAACCTATGCCTGGACCAAAGGGTAAAGAATAGGTATGCTCCTATTTGACACAATATAATTTGAACTGACCTGGACCAAAGGGTAAAGAATATGTATGCTCCTATTTGGCACAATATAAATTGAACTAATTTAAAGGGTAAAGAATAGGTATGCTCCTATTTGGCACAATACAATTTGAACTGATTCACTTTATTCGCCTAGCTGCAGAATCAGTAACCAAGCATAGGATTGTTCAATGTTTGTTATGCCTGGACCGATGCAGATTCAGTAAACAAGCGTAGGATTAATCAATGTTCTTTATGCCTGGACCAAAGGGTAACACGCAGATTCAGTAAACAAGTGTAGGATTAGTCAATGTTTTTTATGCCTGGACCAAAGGGTAAAGAATAGTCAGTAAACAAGCGTAGGATTAGTCAATGTTCTTTATGTCAGGACCAAAGGGTAAAGAATAGGTGCCTATTTGGCACAATATAATTTGAACCAATTCACTTTATCCATTCACTATAATTTCTTGACAGGGAGAAACTATTGGCACAATATAAATTGAACTAATTCATTTTATCCATTCACTATAATTTCTTGACAATAATATAAATTGAACTAATTCATTTTATCCATTCACTATAATTTCTTGACAAAGAGAAGGATGCTTTCTTATATATCATTTGGCACAATATAATTTGAACTGATTCACTTTATCCATTCACTATAATTTCTTGACAAGGTGTAGGATTAGTCAATGTTCTTTATGCTTGGACCAAAGGGTAAAGAATATGGCACAATAAGTTCTTTATGCCTGGACCAAAGGGTAAAGAATATGTATGCTCCTATTTGGCACAATATAAATTCTTTATGCCTGGACCAAAGGGTAAAGAATAGGTATGCTCCTATTTGGCACAATATAATTTTAACCTATGCCTGGACCAAAGGGTAAAGAATAGGTATGCTCCTATTTGACACAATATAATTTGAACTGAATGCCTGGACCAAAGGGTAAAGAATAGGTATGCTCCTATTTGACACAATATAATTGAACTAACTCATTTTATCCATTCACTATAATTTCTTGGCAAGGAGAACGATGCTTTCTTATGTATTGAATGTCACAATTAAACGTTATNTTTGTTAAAATATGTTGAGTTTTACAACTAAAGTGAAGATTACATCCAAGATTTAGGGAGGTCAAAACCCTTTTAGGTTGGTTGAAAATAAATAGGGAAATAAAATTATCGGACTTATAATTGGAGATTTTAGAGTGACAGACTAAAATCTCCAGTTCGGTCATATCGTTTGGGTGCTGAAGTGTAGATGTTAGACATCATATGAGGGGAACATGGGAGCTCCGAAGTGAGAGTCGGTATCCTCCCATCCTAGCCCTAGATTCAGTAAACAAGCATAGAATTAGTCAATGTTCTTTATGCCTAGATCAAAGGGTAAGGAATATGTATGCTCCTATTTGACACAATATAAGTTGAACTAATTCACTTTAAACATTTACTATAATTTCTTGACAAGGAGAAGGATGCTTTCTTATATATTGAATATCACATTTGAACCTTCATTAGTATAATTATTTATTTAATAGTTATTAAAATTACATATTTATTTCAATTGCCTATTAGTGACAGATAAGCAAATTAAAATTCATTATTGTGAATAAAGTATTGCTGTTCTAAAACCTTAGTTCATAGTTCTAATATTACTCCCAAGATCGATATCTAGGACTCCATTAGAGCCCTATATTACTTGAGCGATACGTATACTTGCATTGGTAAGTGTGACTTTACAACTATTAAATATTTATTTCATCCATATTTATCGAATCTATAACGTTATTAAGGTTTTGGTACAGCTGCTGAGGAATTAAATCTTTTAGCAGTAATATTAAATACTTATATTTTTATGCATATATAAAGTCACGGTCAACCATTTTGATTAAATCTGAGTCTCTATCAAATAGTACCGTCAACACTCAATCTAGCGCCATCGACGCTGAGTAATTTTTAACTTCTTCATTTTTGTTCCAAATTTTATCCTTTTTGCTTCTTTTTTGTTCCAAGTCTTAAAATTCAATAACTTGCAATAAAACATAGAAAATACCTTCCATTAAAATCCAATATCACCATAAATATACAAAATATGGATCTAAAATTGCTTATATTTTTTGTGTATCAAAATCGCCCAAACTTAAATGTTATTTGTCATCAAGTAACTCCTTAACTACATTAAAATATAACTTATGGTAAAGATTTTAACTTCTAGATCCATATCTTAGTTCACTAGATAAAACAATATCACTTAAGAAAAACTTAAAATAACTCCAGTTAATAGTAAATATATAAGAATATCTAGTAATTAAGTCTAAGATTTTTTATTCTCTATTCTTTTTAAGGAAAATTACAAATTATTCATATTAAGGCCACTTAGAATATCCATATAAACAAAAATTCATGAAACCTTACTAGTAAATTTGCTAATAGTTAAATATAAGTTTAGAAAATTCAGTCAAGCCTTCTTCTTTAAGTTGATTCAAGTGAAGCCAATTTTTAATTAGACATCTCCTTAAGCTTCTCCTCACATCTTTTTTTTTCTTTTTTTCTTTACAAGATCATTTTCAATCCTTTTTCTTTTCTTTTCTTTTCTTTTTTCTTTTTCTTGTTAGGATTACTATATCTGAATAGCCATTAATGATTTTGAACTTCACTATCCCCTTCTTAAAGTTAAAAAATTTTCAAATTTCTTCACTTTATAAATTTATATTAGCTTTAAAGATTTTTCTTAAAGTTTGAATCTTTTCTTCTTAAATGAATCTTTTAGATTTTTAAAACTTAAAAAATACTAATTCTTTTAAAAAAATAGAAAAACATAGTCTTATTCTATCATACCATATAATCTTAATTTATAAAATTAACCTTTATTACCTTAAAATAGAAACCATAGTCTTATTCTATCATACCAAATATCTTAATCTTTAAAATTAACCTTTATTATTTAGAAAATTTTACTTAAGTTTACTATATATTTAGAAACATAGATATAGTTATCTAAAGTTACCCTCAATACCAAAGGTCATGTTAAAAAAAAAAATTTAAATATTTTGAAAATATAATTAATTGAGGACAAATAGAATTAAGTTTCTTTTCTTTAAGAAGGAATTTTTTTTCCCCAAAACTTAAATTTTTAAAAGATTTTAAACGAAGAACTTGAAAAATTAAGGGTTGAATAAAACATTCAATACATAAAGAAAAGTCACACCTGTTGAAGGTTCTGATTTGAAGCTTAACCTTAAAATATTGCAGGTGCTACTATGAAAAACTACTAGACATAAAACATTAAATAACACATAATACTTATAAAAATTTGCTGAGAAAGAGTTAACTATAAATACATCCAACAAAGTACTAAAAACTAATAACTTCCAGCAATTTTACAAATTTAAAGTTCACAACACAACATACAACAAAAATAAAGTATCACAGTCCACAAACACACCGTTTCAACAATAAAGTAAAATTAAACAGATAAAATAAATAAAAATCTAACTAAAGCATCACCAATCATCGTCTTCTTCTTCTTCTTCTACCACGTCCAAATTTAGCTGTTGATAAGTAGTAAAAATAAGGTGAGTAGGAAATTGAACTAAGTGATCACCCTTCATGAATTTGACCATTGCATCATTATAAGCAGCATTGTATTCAAACTTCAATCTTATCAAATCATCAAAGAGAGCATTTCTTCTCTCCATATTCTCCATTCTACGATCCATTCTCAAAATATCTCCCTGTTGGATCATCATTTGCCCCATAAGTTCTTGGATAAGAGGGGTACTAGAAGTACCTGAAGCAGAAGGAGTATTACTGTCCTACTTCCAAATCTCCATCTAACATGAGATTCATAAGTCTTTATATTGTCAGGCCCAATAGGTTTTAGAGGTTCAATCCTTTCCTCCTCTGGTCTATAATTAATTCCTGCTTGTTCATATAGTGTGAAGATCACGGTAGGGTTTGTTAAACCTCCAGTAGTCTCTCCAAAAGCAATAGATCTGGTGTTTCTATAAATAATAGAGCCTACATCTATCCTTTTATCTACTAGATACAAAAGTTTAAGATGGATCTATCTTTTGTAACCTCACTATGATGATTTGTTGGTATCATTCTTCCAGAAATAAAATAGTATGAGGCCTTAGATACTACATTTAACATTGAAAAAGGAAAGTTTACCTTAACTCCATTCTTCACCCTCCAGGTTCCTCTCCCATCAGTAAGAAAAGAATTAACCTCATCCAAGGCATCATTCGAAATAGAAAACGATTTGTACTAATAGCTATATACATCTTCCAACTGATAAAATTCATTAATTTTTCTCGGAGTAAACTCCACCATTTTCCCTCGAACAAACACAAAGTCTTCAGAAGTCTCTTTGAAATTAGCGCAAAACTCCATCACTACGCCAATAATTGCCTCAGTAGTAAAGTAGCAAAACTTCTCCCACTGCCGAGCATTTATTATTCTCTCAACTTCTCCTCTTAGATTTTTTAATCCTCGATCAATAATCACTTTTTTAGTTGTATGTAGACTATTCAAGAAAATATTCACCTTGTAATTGACAAACTTTTAATCATCAAAATCTACCTTTTTTTCCTTTGCTCATTCTAGGTGCCATGGTAAATCTAAAAAAAATGATAAAATCCAAATAAATTACCAAAAATTCTGAAAATCACAATGTGGAACTTTTTAAACTTAAATCTACTAAGTAAGAGTTTTTCACCAAAGAATTTTCTCAAAATCTTCCAAAAAAATCTCAAAATTTTGGATCTCGACAATGTAAGATAAATTCTTAGTGAAAATAAAAAATTTTGAGTTCAAAGTGTAGCTCTTGCCTTGAGAAGATAAAATCCAAGCTTTGTTTGTCTTAAAATTGGCTCAAATCCTAGCAATAGCAAGCCCTAAGTGCAAAATCCGGAGGTTGAAGGTGACTGAAGGGGTAAAACTGGAATTTCATTATGTAAATTGTGAATTTTAAGGGTGTTTGGGTTAGTTTGGGTTGAAAGCACTGTCGGTGACCATCCGGCGCCGTCGGTGCCAGAAGCCAATAATTCACATATTTGTTTTTTCCAATTTTCAATTTTCTCTCAATTTACTCCAAAGTAAATTTAGTCTTTTTGAAAATTAATTTTCATCTAAAAATAATTCACAAACAAACATTTTTCACAAACAACACCAAACTAAATTTTATATATGAAAATACACTTTTTGCAAATACATTTTTCTAATCACATTTCCACATCTTCAAAGAAAACTAACTTAAATCAAGCCACAACACTAGAACGCTGACACAAAAGTATACACATAATCAAAGTTCTAAAGCAAAGTAAAGTAAAACAAATTCACACAATTGTATTAAAACATAAGTATTTTAAAATAGTAGAGATTCTAACTTCTTCAATGAATCTGCCTCTTCTTCAGTACTTTCTTTTCCTCTAATATCTCTCATAGACTGATATGGATGTATAAATTGTAGAAATGACGGTACAGAAACGATTAGTCAAATTTTCATCGATCCATCCATTTTTCTTGAACATCTGTACCAATCATGCTTCAACTGTTCCTGTATGATCAATGTTCTCTATCATTCTCAAATCTAGGTGATCAAAAAGGTAGTGAAGCTTTATTATTGCAATTGTAATACTCTGAAGTTCTCTTCCTATTTTCTTCACTCTGCTCCCCAAAGATATTGAACTTCTTACTATTGGTGGCATCAATGGTATTGAAGCATGTGATGAATGATCTAAAATACTATCAAATGCTTCATTTCCATTTCCTATGTAATTTCCATCAGTAGGAATCATGGGCGCTCAAGGTAGTGTAACTTTTTCCCAACTTTCATTTGAAACATGAGATTGACTGCAAAGTAGGAAAATTTTAGAAGGATGCCCAAGTTCATATATTGGCCCATTCATGATAATACCCATAACAAATTTAAAAATAATAGACCCTATATCAATGAGTTTTTCCATTTGAATGCAATAGTTTAGAATGAAACTTTCTTTTGTAACTCTACTAATCTTCATGGTAGGTAGCAGTTTTGTAGATATGAAGAAATGCCATTATTTTGAAATTGGGTTAAGCAGCAAAGCAGAGAAACTAACGTATCCCTCATCTTTTATTTCCCAATTATCATGTTCTTCCATCAAAAAATTGTATACTTCTTGCATCATATCTATCATTGGGATAAAATTTTTATAATTATAGATTGGAATATTTTCTATCGTACAAGTTATTAATTTGAGATGGAGTATATGGTATACAACCTTATCTCAAACGAAGACAACTCCTTGGGTAATTCCATGTAGTTTAGCATGAAACACTTTTACTACGGGTACTACAACTGCAGTGGTAGTGTAACACAAAACTTCCCAACTCCTCTGTACAAAGATTTTCTCGATCTATGAACTTGGATTACTAATGCCACGATTGATAAAGCTTCTCTCATTCATAAGTCTCTTCTTTGTCATGACTTAGTCGTATAATCTCTGCGCGTCAAAACTCATAAACTTTCTTATATTAAAAACTCCATATGTTGAAGTATTTTTGGAATTAGAATCCATGAAATTCGAAATTAGGAAGTTTCTGGACGCCCAAGTTAGTTTTTAGGACTTTAAAAACACCTTTCGTCGGTTATTGTGGAGCAAAGTCCCACCAAAGTCTGCCAAAACTGCTTCGTACGTGAAAAATGCTCAAGAAGTCGTCGGCGCTCCGGATGGCACTGTCGGCGCTCCCGATGGCACTGTCGGCGCCATGGTCCTTTAGTCAGGCGCCGTCAGCACCAGAGGCCAAATTTGTGTCTAAAATTTTTTTGTTCAATTTGATTCCAAATTTTCCTCCAATACAAATATTTATCCTAATTTATGATATATAAAATTATGTAGGACATAAAAATACTAATATTTCTTAATAATAAACATATTTATTTACAAAATAGTAATATATAGATATATAGATTCATATATGGGTTGCCTCCCGCAAAGCGCTTAGTTTAACTTCGTCAGCCCGACATGCCATTGGTTTAGTTGGGTTGAGTTAACATCAAAACTTCTTTAAATTGGGGTATGTGTCCTTCATAATAATGTTTCAATTGATGTCCATTAAATTTAAATATCTTTCTAGTTTTAGGATCCTTAATAACAAAAGTTCCATAATGATAGACTTTAATCACTTTAAATGGTCCTAACCATATAGATTTTAGTTTTCCTAAAAATAATCTCAATGTTGTATTATATAATAGAACTTTATGTCTAAGTTCAAACTTTTTATTAATAATCCTCCGATCATGCCATATTTTCATTTTTTTCTTATAGATTTTGGCAATATCATATGCTTCATTTATGATCTTCTCGAGTTCGTTGAGTTGCAATAATCTTTTTTCACCAGTATCTTTTAGATTAAAATTAAATTCTTTAATAGCCTAAAATGCTTTATGCTCCAATTCTACTGGTAAGTGGCATGTTTTCCCAAAAAAAATCTGTATGGAGACATTCCTATAGGAGTCTTATAAACAGTTTTGTATGCCCATTATGTAGTATCTAATCTAGCAGACCAATCCAATTTATAGGGATTTACATCTTTTTTCTAAAATTCTTTTATTTCAAGATTCGATATTTCTGCTAGACCGCTAGTCTGAGGATGATTAACATTAGAGAATTTATGCATAATATCATATTTCTTTATCAATTTCTAGATTCTCTTATTTCTAAAATGGGATCCTACATCCGTAATAATTACTCCTGGCGTTTCATATATCGTAAAAATATTTTTATTTAAAAATTTAGAAACACTACGGGCATCACATTTACATACAACAACAACTTTAATCCATTTAGACCTATAATCAACAACAAGTAATATATATATGTTTCCAAATTAAGGCATAAATAGTCCCATAAAATCTAATCCCAACACATATAAAATTTCAACTTCCAATGTGTAATTTAGAGCCATTTCATTTTTTCTAGAAATATTTCCTACTCATAGTCATCGATCACATGTTTTAATAAATTCATTAACAACTCTAGAAAGAGTAGGCCAATAAAATCAAGCTTGCAAAATTTTATAAGCATTTATATTTGTTCCAAAATGTCCTTAAAATTCAGAATCATGACATCTTTCAATTATTTGTTGAGTTTCTTCATATGGCACACTCCTTTTAAAAATTAGATCTTTATATTGTCTATATAAATATGGGTCATTCCAAAAATGGAATTTTGAATCATATATAAATTTCTTTAATTGTTGATTCTTAATATCTGGTGGTAAAATATCACTGATAATTTAATTTACTATATCGGCATACCACGGTATACCTATTTAATCAATACTATATAATTGTTCATTCGAGAAATTTTTTAAAATTTCATTTGCAAAATTAGTTAAAATTTCTTTTTTTAGTCTAGACAAATGATCAGATATTTGATTTTCATTTTCCTTTCTATCAACTACAGAAAAAACAAACTCTTGTAATAGAAGTATCCATCTAATTAACCTTGGTTTAACATCCTTCTTTTGCATTAAGTATTTAATAGCAGAATGATGTATGTGCTATACATTTAGTTCTAATTACGTAAGGTATAAATTTATCAAAGGGAGAGACAATATCTAATAACTCTCTTTCAGTAGTAGTGTAGTTAATTTGAGCATCATTCAGAGTCTTACTAGCATAATATATTATTTCAAAAAATTTATTGTGCCTTTTTTCCAAAAATAGCTCCAATAGCATAATCACTAGTATCACATATTATTTCAATTTTTTTCCCAATCTGGTGGTAATATTACAGGTGCAGTGATTAACTTCTCTTTCAATAATTAAATGATTTTATGCATTCCTCATTAAAATCAAATTTCGTATATTTTTCTAAAATTTATTATAATGGCTTAGTTATTTTTGAAAAATTCTTTATATAATGCTTGTAAAAACCAGCATGTCCTAGAAAACCTCTTACCCCTCTAACCGTAGTTAGTGGTGGTATTTTTTCAATAACTTGAACTTTTGCAGGATCTACTTCCATGCCTTTTTTAGAAAATTTATGCCCAAGTACAACTCTTCCAACAACCATAAATTGACATTTTTTCCAATTTAGTACTAGAATGATTTTTGTTGATAATTCTAGAACATTTTCTAAATATTTAAGCATAATTCAAATGAAGTCTTGACTACAGAGAAATAATCCATAAATACTTCAATTCCATGCTCAATCAACTTATTAAATATTGATATCATACATCTTTAAAATGTTACAGGTGCATTGAATAATCCAAAAGACATTCTACGAAAATCAAATGTTCCATAAGGGTTTGTAAATGTTGTTTTGTCTTGATCCTCATGAGTAATTGGAATTTGATGATAACTCGTATTTCCATCTAAAAAATAGTAATATTTATTTCCAGCCAATCTATCCAAGATTTGATCTAGAAAGGGTAAAGAAAACTGATCTTTATTGGTTGCTAAGTTTAATTTTTTATAATCTATATAAATTTGCCAACCAGTAACTTGTCTTATTAGAATTAATTCATTTTTCTCATTTACTTCAACGTTCACTCCCCCTTTCTTCAGAACACATTGAATTAGGCTTACCAAAGCACTGTCTGAAATATGATATATAATTCCAGCATTTAACCATTTTAAAATTTCTTTTTTAACAACTTCTTTTATTATTAGGTTTAATATTCTGTAAGGATCAGCTTTAGGTTCTTATTGTTCATCTAATAAAATTCTGTGCATACAAATTGAAGGACTAATTCCTTAAATATCTGCTAAAGTCCAACCAAAAGCCTTTTTATATTATTTTAATATTTCTATTAATTTTTGTTCTTAAATTTCAGTTAACTCAGACGATACAATAACATGCAATGTAGATGAATCTCCTAAAAATACATATTTTAAATGAGAAGGTAGTACTTTCAATTCAAGTTCAGGTGGTTTAATACTTGAAGGAATAAGATTTTTATTATCATATTTGAACAAATCTAAAGTTTCAAAATTTTTCTAAATATAATCTAAAATTTCTTCTTTTATTTCATCCTCATTTTCAATAAATTCTTCTTGCTTTAATTTCTCTTTTAACTCTTTCTTAAATTTCTCATTACATGGATAATCAATAACTTCTATCTTAAAACACTCATTCTCTTTTTCTATTGCAAAATATTTCATAGCTTTTGCAATATTAAATTTTACTTCTTGATCATTAACTCTCATTATTAATTCTCCTTTTTGGGCATCAATCACAACTCTCTCTATTGCAAGAAATGGTCTCCCAAAAGTAATATGATTTTCTTTATCTTCATTCATAACTAATACTATAAAGTCTACAGGGAAAATAAATTTTTCCACTTTTTCTAATACATCTTCTATAACTTCTTTAGGATAAGTGATTGATCGATTAGCTAACTAACGAATTCCAGTAGTTGGGGAAATATCTCCTAAATCTAAAATTTTAAAAATTGATAGAGGGATAAGATTACTTGCTCCTAAATCACATAAGGTTTTTCCATAAAACTTTTCACCAATTGCACAAGGTATAGTAAAACTACTAAGATCTTTTAACTTTTTAGGAAGCTTTTTTTGGATAATAGCGCTACACTCTTCTCTAAGTGAAACAGTCTCATGATGTGAAAACTTCCTTTTCTTATTTAATATATCTTTCATAAATTTCACATAACTTGGCTTTTGTTCCAAAGCTTCAATGAAAGGAGTGTTTATCGATAACTTTTTAAGGATTTCCAAAAATTTTGTAAATTGTTTTTTCTTTATTCTTTTGTTTTAGTTATTGAGGAAATGGAGGTAATGATTTTTATAAAGGAACTTGTGTTTGCTCATTTTCATTATGGTCACTTTCCATCTCTTCCTTCTCCTCATCAACTTCTGTTTCTCTTTGGATTCTTGTTACGACTTTATTTCCACTTCATAACTGAATTGCTTTAATTTGTTCTTTATTTAGATCTTTGAGATTAACTTCTATAGTACTCGGAAGATTTCTTGAAGATCTATTATTAAGTAAAGTAACAATATGTCCTAATTGATTTTCAGTATTTATAATAGCAGCCCCTTGATTTAGTATTTGATTTCCCATATTCAACATTACCTCTTCCATAGTTAACTTCTTTTCTTTAACTTGTGGGTTAGGGTTAGAGTTAAATCCAGTAGGATAATAAGGTTAATAATTAGGATTTCCCTAGTTATTTAAATTTATTGAGGGGTTCATTGAAATGTTATAATTATTCCAACTAAAATTAGGGTGATTTTTCCATACAGTAATAGTTTGAACAAGGGTTGTTATTTTTATTATTAATATTATTCAAAGTTTCATAAGATGATTGAGTATCAATTATATATCCTAGTGAGTTTTCCTCTAATACTGGTAGTATTTGAGAATAATTCACTTTAATTTGATTAATCCTTTCTGATATAGCGGCAATTTGAGATGCTAAAATAAACATTACATCATATTCATGAATACTGACTACTCTATTAGGATTTACACGTTCAGAGAGCCACTGAAAATTATTAGTAGTCATTTATTCTATTAAAGGGTTGCTTCATTAAAAGGTTTTGATATTAAAGATCCACTTGCAACAGCATTTATATAAGATCTACGTGATCCTACTAATCCATTATAAAAAGTTTGAATTATTAACCAATCTTGTAAAGCATGGTGTGGACATTTTTTAAAGAGATCCTTAAATCTTTCTCAAACTTCATATATTGATTCTCCTTCAAACTGACAAAAAAGTTGTAATATTGTTTCTAAACTTAGCGGTTATGGAGGGTGAAAAATGTTTAGCGAAGAATTTTTGTGATAGTTCTCCCTAAGTTTTGATAGATCAAGGTGCTAATAAGTTTAACCAAGCTTTGACTTTATCCCTTAATGAAGAAGGTAAAAGTCTAAGCCTAACAACATCATTAGACACTCCGTCATATTTGAAAGTAGCACAAATTTCAAGAAAACTAACAAGATGTAGATTAGGATCTTAAATAATTGTTCTTCCAAACTGATTAATTTTTACTATTTAGATAATAACAAGTTTAAGTTCAAATGAATTACCAGCATCTTGACCTCATTTTTGGTTGTGGTCTAGTTTTCCTCTTTCGTAGCCTAGGATCTAGCCATAGGTCTTTCCTTTTGACTATTCCTAGAAAACTAGAAAAGGAACCCTCAACATTATAAATTCCATACTCCTCTTTACTCAACTTGAAGCTCTACATATCGATCCTAACCTCTAACACTTAGTAGGTGGCCTCATTATGGGGGAGCCCAAGGAGAGTTCCCATAGGACTGCTTGGCCTTAGGTTTGACTCTGGGTGTTGGTCTAGGGCTATGGTACTCACCTCACTCACAATCACTCACAATCACTCACAAATGCAAACCCAAAATTTCTTGACATTGATCACTTAATCCTTTGGGAGGCTCATGTAGATGGTCCTCTAAACCCACTAGCCCTAGGCTGGGGTTTAGCTAAGACCAATACATAGAGTACCCAAATGGGGTTCCCATTGGTCCATAGCTCATTTATGGTGGTTGGCATCTCAATTCTACCAAAAATACTCAACTTGGTCTTTTGCCTTAAAATTGCCGAAATTACTTAAGTACCCTTGAAACCCTAAATTTGGCCAAATTCCCAAATTTACCAAAAATACCCAAATTTATTCAATAATCATTTCAAACCTTTGGAAAATATCTAAATTACCAAAATCCCAAAAAAATCGCCAAATTACCAAAATGCCCCTCCTTAGCCCAAAATTCCAAAAATTCCAAAAAATACTGAAAATTCCCAAAATATTCAAAATATTCCTAATTTCATTTTTCTCAATTACCACATGATCCAATTTGACCAATTTGACCATTCTAACCAAAACCCCCAAATTGCCTTTAAAGGCACAATTTTCCCCAAATTTACCTCAAATGTCCATCAATTTGGTCCCAATTTTCCCCAATTTCAATTCTAAACTCAAATTCACCTTCCATATGACCAATCTAAACCAAATCCAAGCTGAATATACCCATTCTTTGAGCACAATTTTGATCTAAATCAAATCCCAATTTTGGCCACATGGCTTAATCTAACCAAATTGAACCTATAGGCTACTCAATTTGCCATAGTTTATGTTGAAAACTCTTCATAACACTCCTAAACATCAAACTTGACCTTTAATTGGCCTTGGTGAGGCCTCAATTTCATTTAATTTCAACCAAAATCCAAAAAAGTGCCAATTTTGCCCCAAATTGGCAATACATCAAAATTCCACCAAATTGATTGCCCTAACCCCAAAATTGGCACCCAATTTTTGTTGAAAACTCTTAATGACATTCCTATTGACCATTTCCAATAATTAATTTGGGCTTAGGACTAGCCTAGCCCAATCTAGACCCAAGTATAGCCCAACATGCCAAAAGTGACCAAATTTCTAAAATCCTTCAAATTGAACACCCATATAAACTCAAAATCATTTCATTTCTTTACCAAAACTCTTCATTAAAATCATCTACACAATGTTGATCAATCATTTGGGCTCAAAGTAATGGCTAGGCTAACCCAAACCCAACCTTGGGTCATTTGGATCTAAATTGAACCCATGTACCAAAATTGGCCTAACCACCCAAAAGTCAACAAATTTGTGACTCCATAGCCACTAAGCTCTTCCTTTGGACTAGGTTAAACAACACTAAACCCAACCAACTAAGCTATGGACCAGTGGATCCCCAAATTAAGGGATTCATGCACATTTTTTGGTCTTAAGCCAAATATCCTAACAATTATGACTAACCTCTGGGAGTAAGTGATAATTGCGCCTCCCTTTGGCTAACCTGACCCCTTGTCCAGGTCCCCTGTCCTTGCTGGCCAGCCTAGTCACTGGAAAATGGCCAAAATAAGAGCCACCCCCATGGAATCAAACCCAATTCAAACCTTGAGGCCAGCTCATCAAATTTTAAATTTAGAGCTTCTCTGCCCTCCACATAGGCAGCACTTTGCACCCTTTAATTGACCCACAGAGCTTCCATTGGCCATTTTTTGTAAACGCACACCTCCATGGAAAAGGAGAGAGGTCCTAAAATTTTCTTAAAGAGACCCTCTAAATTGCTCTTAGCTCCCTTTTGAGACATCGTTAGTGCAACCCAACCACTACATTGCCTTAAATCCCCTTTTCGGAATTCAATTTTTGAGCTCAATACCTTGCAAGAGATAGGAAATAGGTCTCTACATCTCTAAACTCCACCAAAATCAAATTAAACTCACCCACACCTTCACTACAGTAAAACATACAAAGCCCTTTCAAATCCCTCTCATATAGAGCCCCTAGTATTGCTCTTGACCAACACCTGAAATCGAGCATGGTCAAATTCTTACCTAGACCTTTCATCACTGCAAGGGGCTCAATCCCTAGCCTCCTTGGACCTCCACAAATGTGCAAAGCACCTCTGATTGAAGCTTTCCTTCTCAGAGAAAAGGTATTGAACTTCCCTTCTTCCTGAGCCTATTTTGATTCTCCATTTGATTAAGGTCAATTTCATGGAATGTTTACCATATGGATATGTTCTTCACACTTAGACAAGTCCATAGGATCAAAACCGATGTCATTTAATAGAGAAATAAGTGAGATCTTATGGTTTTAGTTCTAACAGTCATGGGTTAACCTATTTGGGGATGATGACGTGGGGCCATCCGATTGCGTGTTTATCTCATCAAAGGACGAGATCTGGCTGGTTGAACTCTCAGCGCGTGAACCACATGACACGTGGCTGCCGAGTCAGATTGCGATGTCGAACCAAAAGATGATGCGTCGAACTTCAGAGACACTTAGGATGAGGTGGTGCCACCTGTTTGAATAGAAAAATATGGGTTTTCTGATTTAAATAAATCCTAACTTCAAAAATTCATCTCTTGGTATAGAAAAGTTATAAGGATAAAAGAAAAATATCCTCTTACTTAGTGAACAGAGGAGAACAATGTGGAAATTTTTGAAGTTCATTTGATGCATACTTTATTTTTAATTAATTAAATATTGTTTGAGCTTTTTGATTCTCCATGCATGTATACATTTCGCCATGGCTTAAACTTTTGGCATGTTGTTTCCTCTGTCTTAGGGGACATTCTCTGATTTTTCCAAAGTCAGAGAAGATCTAGATAGAGATCCATATTTTTTAAGTTTATGTCTATTATTTGCATAAATTATTCATAATAATTAGCATATTTCTTAGAAAATTCCAAGAAAATTATGGAAGGTTTGTCATGACCAAAGAACCCTTTGAACAATGTTTCATGAGCCAAGCCTTTAAAAATGCACTTAATTTTCACAAATCTAAAGCACAAAGAAAATCAATTTTGGGAAACATAAACATTTAAATGACTTGATTTTAGCTCTCCACTGTAACTTGAAGTTCAGAGAACTCTTCATAAAAATTTCAAAATATTTGGAGCTCATTTGATAACTCAATGTGATTTTCTATGTTAAGTGTCATTTTCAACACTAAAATGATATTTAATAATTAAAATATAACTCAAAAAATTATAAAATTTGGTTTTTGGAGTTCTATGTGATTTAGAATCAAAACTGATAAAAAAAACAAAAATAACAAAATTCATGGAAATGTTATAAATTGTTTCCTAAGTTAAGTACTTAGGAACAATTGGAATATTTTTCATTATTTTCTAAATGAAGATATTGAATTTTGAAGCTTAAAATAATTTTTAAAGGCTAAAAATAGATTTTCACTAAAATAATTCTAACAATTCAAAGGAAAATCAGAAAAATGTGAAATTTGTTTCTCAGGTTTCCTTGACCTCAGAAACATTTAATGAAATTATAAAACTAAATTTTCCACATTTAAAATATTTTATAGTTATAACTGCTCCAAAATTTAAAATAATTCTTAAAATATAAATGTAACTCAATAAATCTTGAAGTTTGGTCCCAATAGTTCTCAGGTCAAAATCTACCTCCAGTAAAAATTTCAAGGGATTCGACTTTACCTTGGTCAAGTTTTGAAAAATGCTATTTTTGCATAAAAATAAATATGTAAATTAAATTAAAATTTGAAAAATCATATTCTCTCCTTCGATGTCTTAATTGACCCATGAGTTAGGTGGAATAAAAGTTCTAAAGTTATTTGAATTCAATTTGACAAACTATGAAGTGATAGAGCCTTAGGGGCAAAAGTGTAATTTTGGAAATTTGGTCTTAATCAACATTTAGGCTTAATTCAAGAAGGGGAAATGACAAACCTTTGATCTTGATTAACATATATGGAGAATTGAAACACATGAGAATAATTGGTAGAAACCAATCTAACTTTTATTAATTAACGGAAAAATTTGTAATTTCTTTAAATTTTTAAAATTTGGAAGTCTGGTCAATTAAATAATTCTAGACTTATGGCTAAGATTTTAAGTGTTGATAACTCATTAATTTAACACTTCTATTTGATGTTCAAATAACTTTCAAAAATGAATCACATCACTTAAAATTCAATACTTTCTAAAATATAACTAAAACATCTATTAAAAGTTTTAAAGGCTTAGTAGTGACCTAGGCTAAATCAAATTTGGTTACATGAAGATTAAAAAAGTGAACATAATTAAAAATTGTACACCTTTAAAACATTACAAGCCTAAATTAAAAAGTTGGCGAAGTGTCTTGATAACATTAACTTTCCCCTTTAAGGGTCTTGACCTGCATAATTCTTAAAATTAAATTATAAGTGATAATTACCTTACTCTTAGCGATAATTGAAACATCAATGTTCATTGAGCATTAAAAGTATTTACAGGATGGGTTATTAAGCAACATAATAAGTTTAAAAAGAGATCTAGACTTTTTACCAGGCTGTGAGAGGGAAGCATAGACTTGCTTTTTTCTCCAGATCTGTTGGATACCTCAGAGGTCTACTAAACTTAATATGTTTTGCTTAACAAAAGTCATCCTTAATCAAATTAATAGTGATTCACCAAGATATGACCTAGGGTTGGGTAGATAACTAAAACCTTACTTTTCCGCTTTACATAAAATGCTCTTATATGCATTTTGAGTTTCAAGTGGTGGAACGAGAAGACTCGCCAGGTACGCTTTTTATATTTTACACTGTCGTCTTTCTTGTAATTTCATACTGTACCTTTTATGCTTATAAAACTTACATGTTAAACAACAATGTCACCCTGCATGAAAATCAAAACTGTTAGCATAGCCACAAAACCAAAACCCAAAGCCAAAATTAAAATCAACTAAGATAAAATTCACCCCCACAACATTCAAAATATTAAAAAAACACAAAATTTAATCACAAACATCACACAAAACAACAGCTACAACTAAATTAAGATGTCTCTATCGAATGATCGGGAATCACTTGGAGGAGGTAACCTACGAATTCTAATGAGGCTTCCCATGGTCTAAAGGAAAGTATGGAACTCACTAAGTTGAGTTTAGTAAATTTATTTAGTCTAAGTGAATTCAATAGAAAATAGTGATGTCGGAATGAGTAAACCGTAAGATCCTAACCGGTGTCGCTCTATTCAACTTTAATATCCCCCATAAAATTTAAAGAACTACAACCATATGGCCACCTATTTTGGCATCATAATTTGACACCCTAGAAAACTCAAAATCATCACGGCAAGGAGTTTGGAACAAGCATGGTGGGCAGCATGACCATCTTCAACAACAAAACCGGTCTTCCCCAGCTAAACATTTCCTTCCTTAAAATTAAATAACCAAGCCACAGAACTTCGAGGTTGTTTTCCTATGCAACTTAAGTCCTCACCTTATCTATATACATTTGTGTAGGTCTACTATATATTATAAGCCCTAACTCGTCTTAAGTTTCCAAGGTTATCATTCATCACGGTTTAAATGATCACATTATCCAGGCTTATTTTTTGATTGTTTCACACAAATGTAAGCCCTATATAAATAAAATTGGAAGGATGAAAAACCTAAATATTTCTCCTCAAAATTGAAGCCAAACCATATGATAAATTGGGAAGTCACTAAGGCTCTCCCTTAGATCCATGACATCCCCAAGTTCTTCCGCCTTTGGATTCTAAAATCAAAGTGTTCCAAATTCGAACCAATATCATTTCACACCTCTTTGTCCGATATCGTTGAAATGTCCTATCCTTTGACCTCCTTGAAGATAGCACACCTCTTCGTCCGATTTCGTTGAAAAGTCCTATCCTTTTGACTTCTTTGAAGATAATATTCTCTGATTTTCTATCGAGAGTTTTCTTAGGTGACTTCGGTCATTTAAGATGTAATTAACTATAGGGGCTTGCCCTTATCGGAAGCTTGTCCAAACCCATCTTAATACAAACCCTATTTAATTCTTCATATTAGATAGGGGAAATTTTTTACAAATAAAATGGTTTCACAGACCAAACAGATGTCATATATTTCTTAGTTTATTTGATAGAACCTTATCCTCAAGTTTGTGTTTATCTTTTGGGATAGAAACAAGATTTACGGTATAGTGATCTTTCATTTAAACTATGAAAATATGGGGTCAGTTTGATTTCATATTTTTCTAAACTTAAATCTATATGTAAATTAAAATTTCATTCTGAAGATGGCGATAGGAATTCGATTTCGGTGATCAACAGCTTCTTATGGGCAACTCCCAAACCAAGATAGCGCCGACAACTTCTAGTGACTCCCCTGGCGACAAGCTTTTCTCTCCATTTAAATAAGGAAATACTATCTTTGCACATTGATAATGTGTCAATGTCTCTCTTGGACCAGATTACTCTTCTTCTGTTGACATACTTTACCCATTTCTATCTTTGGAAAGTACGACCAACTCTTTGGACTTCAGGACTATCTGTTCAATCACCCTTGAACAAAACGATTTAGGAGGCCATTAAAGACTCTTTTAATCTTCATGTGGGGTCGGAACCCCAATAGCTGTGTTGGTGGACTTGTTTCGCCTAGGCATTGTGTGTTGCTAAATGGGTTCTGCACTGGGTCGTAAAACACTTCACATCTTCCTTTCAACTTTAAATTAATATTATGCAAATTAAATTAAATTATGTTGTGCTACTGCACGCACTTTAAAATTAATTGNATTCATTCATTAAATCGGTCAGGGTAGGGGAACTAGGAGGAAGGTCATAACTAGTAGAGGGGATATTACTACTAGTAGAAGGTTCTTGACTTCTACTCCCAGTTCTCCATTTTTCATGGGATTCATATGCCTTTAATTTAGCTTTACGAAAGGGTTTCATAGGGTAAACCCATTCTTCATCATCTCTAGCTTCCAGTCTAGAAAGTTGGCAAAGTGCATAAATGAGGCCAAGTTATCCTAGACCTCCACTTGTTTCACTTCTTACCGTGGTAAATATATTCTTAAAAATAATTCCCCCCACATTTAAATTTCTATTATTCTGAATATAGAAATTGAGAATAGCTCTATCTCTTGTTACTTCACTATGGTGATTGGTAGGTAATAGAGTAGAAGAAATAAAATAGTGTCACGCTTTAGATGTGGCATTCAACATGGAAGCAGAAAAATTTATCCGTTCCCATTGCTTTATCTTCCATGTCCCTTTCCCATAAGTGAGAAAGTTGATAACATCATTAAGTGAGCCTTCCATTGTAGTGAAGGTTTCATAGTGCTAGCTATAAGAGTCTGAGACTTCATAAAAGGAGTTA
>JXCR01139767.1:28382-43586 GCA_002079205.1 Phalaenopsis hybrid cultivar | reverse complement strand
TGTTGTAATGATGTGGGTCAACCAGAGTAAGCACTGGTTACATCGGGCTGACGACGTAAAACACAGGGCTTTGTGGGAGGAAACCCATAAGGATAAGTGTGTTTTTATCTTTATTGATGTTTTATGTGTGATTAAGAAAATTAGGGTAGTATTTTCAAGACTATTATGTGTTAGTATTGATTTTAAAACTTAAATTAGTGATTTGGACATGTTAAAATAAGAATTTGGACGTTAAGTTGACTTGTGCAAAAATGAGCACTGGCGCTTAAGCGCCAAATCCGACGTTTAAGCATGACAGTTTAAAAACATGTGCAAAATTAATATTCTAGAAAGAAAAACTGCCTAGAAGTTTGCAAAAACGTGTCATGGCAGCTTTTAAATGTGTCTAGGAGTTATTGGAAGAATTTAGGCCTATAAATAGAAGGGTTTAATGAAGGAATTTCACCCCATATCATTTCTAGCCCTAAAGTTTAAGAGAGAGAGAGATTTTAAGATGATGTCTTCATGGGAGATGGATTTGAAGAAGAAGGAAGAGACCAAGAGGAAGAAATCCATTAGAAAAATTCATAAGAGATGTATAACGGTTTCTTAGCCATTAGTATTGAAGGGATATCAGAGAAAATCAACAAAATTGAAAATACCTTGTCTGTATTGGAGTCTAAGGTATTGGAAATTCATGCGCATCTTGAGCATATTGGATGGAAATTGAAAATGTAATTTAGTCACACAAGTTATATAGAGGAAACGAAAAAGGAGATGTTTCTTAAGAAAAAGTGGATTGAAGAAGATTGCATCAGAGCATGTCACCACTGTCCGTTTTATCAACTTTATATTCTAGTTGCCACAGGAGAGGCTAATGAAAGACTTGAATTTTTTCCTTCTAATAAAGAATGAAATTAAGTTCTATGTTTGTTTTTGTGTGATTAAAGTCATTGTCTTTAAGTGTTTTTAGTGTTTAAGACATGTGTTAGTGTTTATGTTACTTATGTGTTTAATTGTGAATGTGTGTTAAGTGTTTTGTACTTATGAAAATTTTCTCATTCGAGACTATTTGGAGTGAGAATTAAGTGTCAATAGTATTTGTACTTGTTCGTGAATTAATATAAGTTCATTTTTTTGTGAAAATTTTGTGTTGTTTTAGCCTCGAATTGAAATAGTTATTAAAGAGAATTTTGAGAAAGAGGGGAGTTATAGGAAGTTGAAAAAAGTCAATCAAGTGCTATGAGACCATTTAGGGGTGTTTTACATAGGCAAATAGTGTATTTTACTTAAATTTTAAGATTTCAGAAATAATGCACTGGCGCCTAAGCGTGAGCTAACCCGAGAGACAGGCGCCTAAGCACCACTTACCCGCGCTTAAGCGCCGGCTCACGAAAACCAATTCCCAAATGGTTAAAAGTGAAATTTTCGTCCAAAAACACCATTTTTAATGCCTCTCATTGTCTTCTACCTCTCAAAATTGCAATTTTTAAGGGCTAGGGCATATCTAAAGTGAAGATTTCCTGGTGGAATCAAGTGAAATTCGCTAGATCCAATTTCCTTGAGGCAAGAGCTTTACTTCTATGCAAAAATTTTGGATTTTCACCATGTATTTTAAGCACATTTGGAGAAATTTGAAAATTCACTATTCATGGTGAAAAATGAGGAAAATTTTATGGAAATTGCTTAGGAAGTTTAGTTTATGCTTTTGGAAGTCTAAGTTAGTGATTTAGATGTGATTTTTGAAGTTATTTTTGGAATTTATAAAATTTGTAGAATAGCACCAAGAATGAGGAGTAAAGGAAAAATCCCGTTTGATTCGAGCAGATTTGTTAGTTTGAAGGCTCAAGATTGGTACAACGACGCTCTACAATCACGAAAACTGATTCAGGAGTGAACTTTTAGAAATCCGAGTAGAGACATGGAAGATTTAATTATTCATCGATAGTGAAAACAGTTTTGTTGTTTCTCTGCTGTCGCAGTGATTTCTATTGTGAGGGAGTTCTATGCAAATCTCCCTGAAGCTGAAGACAATTGAGTTATGGTTTGAGGAAAGTTGGGACCCTTTTCGCAGAGGTAACCTACTTGTTTTACCATTTACCACTGGATACTTTATGTTTTAATGCAAATTATAGTCTTCTTGAAGCAGATTTAGATGAGATTATTTCATACTTGACTATTGGGAGAGGACTTTGAAATATTACCAATGAGAGGAGAGTAAATTTCCCAACCTCAAAGTTATGTGCACCTTCAAAGGCCTGACACTATTTCATTTTTGCTCGTCTGCTTCCGACCAATCATCTCAGTGAAGTGACAAGAGAAAGAGCGATGTTGAAATATTGTATTCAAGAGGGAAAGCTCATTAACATTAGAGCTTTGATCTGTCAGACTAATATCAGTTCTGCTACAGTTGTTACTACTGTAGGTCTGGGATTTGCTTCCTTGATGTTTTCTTTATGTGAGCAGGCTGGAGTTAAATATTATAGCTGAGAGGAAGTTCTGTTACCTTTAAAGCCCATCATGAAGGTGAATATGAAGACTTATTTTGAGCATTTGATTTTTGGTTGGCGAGGAGGATTTTCTAGGAGCTATGGAATCGAAACGTCTACTACATCTACCTCTGTTTCTTCTTCATCTAGACCATCTAGTTCACGTGCTTCTACATTTAGAGGTGAGTCTACTGAAACTCAGGATCAATTATTGCAGAAGATGATGGGTAATATCAATTTTACCACTGATAAGGTACAAAATTTAGAGTGTTTTGCAGATCATACTAATAGTTATAATAGAAGGAAGAGTGATTATAAAGAGAAATTCCACTCATCTTTGGAGAGTCTGATTAGAGGTGACCAGTAGTGCAAATTCCTCCATATCCTTGATATCTTGATTATGAGCCTGCAGAAAAGTGGTATAGCGGTGATTCTGAGGATGAAGAGTAGAGCTGAGAAATTTACTTTATGCTTGTAATATGATATGAACTATGTGGTCTGGGCTTGCTACATTTGCATTTGTGTGTTGTTTTGGACTATGTTGTGTTTTGGACTCTTATGTTTTATTGTTATTATGATGTTTGTGGTAGTTAGTATTTTATTTTTAAATTTTAGTATAGTAACTGTTATTTTGTATTTAGTACTGTGGTTAGTTAGTTTAGAACTTAATTTAATTTCATATCTATTATAAAGTAGAAAATTTTGTTAGCATAGATCTTAAACTTTAAATTCAGAAACTGCTACCCTTTATTTTTCTTTTATCATGTTTGCAAGTTTGTCTTTATGTTAAGATTGTGATGTCAGTAGTGTGTATGTTTGCTTTTATGCTTATACCCACTGTTTAGAAGTCTACTGAATTTCTACATGTTAAAGTAAAATGAAAATATAGAAATTTTGATCAAAAATTAATTTTACTCCTGTTTTTAGTTTTATACTTGTATCATTAGGTTTTAAAATTCCTTTTAGCATGTTATTTTTTAATTTTCATGCCTACTTATATATATCTGATGCAAAACTAATTGATCTGTTAAAAATTTATTTTTTGGGGGATGAAAAATATTTTAAAAATTGGAATTTTATTTGTTCTCAAATGTGCTACAAGTGAATTTGATTTGAAAAGAAAAAATTGATTATCTATATGAAGTTATATTAGGGAAGTAAAATTTGATTTTAGAAATGAGTAAAAAAATTTAGTTAAAATTTTTAGTAATGAAGAAACACTTAAAGTTAAAAAGTTTTTAGATGAAAAAATGATTAATATAAGTAACTATCTTTATTAATAAAAATTGTATTTCTTATAAATATAGATAATTTAGACTTTTATTTTTAATACTTAAATTTTTTTTATTAAAATAATTTTCAAAACTATTATTATATTTATAAGTAAAAGACTTATATCAAGACTTTGCTTTAGGAAAGGAGAAGTGGAATTTAAAATCATTAAAGGCATATCCAGATATAGGCCTGAGAAAGAGAAGAAAAAGAAAGAAAAGAAAAAGAAAAGAAAACGAAGAAGAAAAAGACAAAAAAAAATTAGGAAGGAGAAGCTTAAGGATTAGTACCTAATCAAAAAATGGTTCTACATTTGATCTTTTTAAAGTATAGGACTTGAGATACTCTTAAGCTTATAGATATAATATAGTAAGTAAAATTATTTTTAATGAAAATTTTTAAGTGAGATAATAAAAGAAATAAATTCTAAATTTGAAAATCTACAGTACATTTCTGAATTAAATAGAAACTGATATTTTGATCATTCTTAACTTTAAGAATTTCTAAACTTTAAGTTGGTCTCATTTATTGAATATTTTTTATAAATTAGACTGCTATATTTTTAAATTTAAATAGTAACTCCTAAAGAAACTCATATACATATCATACTTATTTAATTTTTAAAGATTGAAGTGCAGTAACTCCTAAAGAAACTCATATACATATCATACATATGTAGTTTTTAAATATTGAAGTGTTACTTGAGGACAAGTAACATTTTAAGTTTGGGGGATTTTGATACACATAAAATATATTATTTTTAGACACATTTTTATACCTATTTTTGAGATATTGCGCTTTAATGGAAGGTATTTTTGAGTTCTTTTTGTAGATAAAAATAAAAAGGTCAAAAATGCTTAAAGGAGTGAAAAAGGATCAAATTTGGAGCAAAAATGTGCAAATGAGTTTTAGAGCCTAAGTGCCAGATCTGGTGCTTAAGCGCCGGTTAAACAAAGAAGGTCGCGCCTAACCGCCAGAGGTCCCGCGCTTAAGCGTCAGTGGCAGTTACTAGATGAGTAAAGTCAGTTTTTGCAAATTTTGAAGAGGTTTTTGAGGCACCCATTGGCTTAATAAGTGGTTATAACCACCATGGATGAAAATTATCATGAAAGGACGCATCTCTTTAGGAAATACATCGAATTAGGACACCTTTTGAAGAGTTTTGAAGGAACCTCTTGGAAAACTATAAAAGAAAGAAGGGATGACTTTGAAAAGTGTCATGAAAATACTTGGAAAGTTTTGAAAGTTCATCAAATTGGGGAGTTAGTTGGAGAGATTTTCGGGCACCACTTTTACCTTTATTTTATCCTTTTTTTTAGTTTATTTTGAGTGATTGTAAAGAGAAGAGATTCAAAGGAACTTCAAGATTTTGGTGGATAACTTGAGATAGTTTTTATCTTTTTGCTCTGAGACTACTTTTGGCTTTAATTGAGACTTGTTGTTGGTTTGACAATGATTTTTACTTTTAAACTAAAGTGTGATTTTATTTTCTCCATAGATTCTGGTTAGTTTTCTTTATCTTTTTTTCTTAAAATGATAAGTAATTAAGTTTTGGATGGAAATTATGAAGAGTATAGATCTTCAATGTTGGAAGAAGTTGTGATGATTTAAATCCATGCACTTCATTTACTTCTTAATTTTGCCAATCCAGATGTTGTTGTGAGAACATGTAAGAACAAGGTTGGTATTCTCTTAGTCAACAATTGGAAAGAATCACATGAGGTTGCATGAATTGCATGTAGTTCATATGATTGAGTGCAAATAAATAGGAAAATATTCATTGAAGGGTGTAGAGTTATAGGACTTTAAAGGGTGACGGGTTAAAGCCCCCAACATGTTTATTGTTTTAGGTTCTGATACATGATGTTAGCCCCCAGGTGGAGGGAATCGAGGGAACTCTAGAGTGAGAGCTAGTATTTTCCATGCCTAGCCGGTCTTTAGAATTATTCAAACTTTAAATTAGTCGGTGTTCTTTATAGCAACTCTAGTAAGGGTAAAGAATATTAATGCTTCTATTTGGCACAACACAATTTCATACTTCCACAACAGAATTCCTATACTTATTATTGATTCATGATAAGAAGAAAGATATTCTTCTTATTAAGTGTTTTTCATCTACAATACTCTAGTTATCTTTTTAGGTTGTTACTATTTTGTCAAAATATCAAAAATACCAAAAATATTTGAATTTTTATTACTGCAAAAATTATCTTTAGTTTAGAAATAGAAAGTTTTTTAAAAGTGCATATGGTATAAATTCCCTGTGGGTTCGACATTCATGTCTTAATTAAAAAGTCATATATTACTTGATAATGATATGTATACTTGTGTAGTATCCCAACATATATAAATTAAAAGTTAAATTCTTATCTTTCTTCAGGATCAAGTTTTTATTTTTGTTGCAAAGTAAGGAAATAAAAATGAAATATAATTTGAATTATTGTTGTACTTTGCATATTAGTAGTATCAAGGGTTCAGACTTACATCCTATCTAAAAGGAATAACTATTGGAAAGCCAAAGCTCCTTATCAAGAAGGTCTTTATTTCCAGTAGTTAGAGATAATTAGATGTCATAATCCATTTAAGGATGTCTTATACTACAATCTAGAGTAGTAAAATGTCAATGTCTATCAATTTTGAGAAGGAATGTTATACGACTTACATTCTATCTCAAAGGAATAACTACTAGAAAACCAAAGCTCCTTATCAGGAAGGTCTTTATTTCCAACAGTTAAGGATAGGTAGATGCCATAATCCATTTAAGGAGGTCTTACACTACTTCTCAAAGATGTTGATATGTCTGCTTTGGGAAGGAATGCCAAGAGAATTATATCATATCCCATAAGAAAAGCTAAAGAAGAGCCAATGTCGGGAAAGTCTTACATCCAATAACAGAGAATTATGTGTAGAAAACACATTGAGTTGACTGATATGTTTTGAATTCTTAATGTTTATCGGGCTTAAATATTCTGAAGGAGATTAGTTTTTTTTTTCCTTGTTTATTATTTAGTTTGTGTGAAGGTTGAGAATCAATTTTATGTCATTTGGTGTGGTTCAGTTGATGTCATCATTTTTTGTCATTTGTTTCCCAGTATACAAACGGGTCATTTTATTTTAATGTCGCATAATATTTTTTTTAAATACTACCCGTTGATTGGTGTAAAACTCTTTGACAATCAATCATCTGAAAGGATCGTTCTGAATGTGTCTGAGCCCTCTCACTATTTTTGTCAAGGTTGTTTAGATTTTCTTTCAGAAATTATTTTGATGTTTGTGAATTTCAATTAGCTAATAACTCTATTTTTTACCTTAGTTCCGTCTTTCTGGGTCTAGGTGGATTTCAAAATTTTGATTATATGATCAAAATATTTTTATTTTCTAAAGGTATGTCTGAGCCAATTAATAGCCAACCAAAAGGCAAGAACACTTAATTTTTCTTCTGAATATAATATTGGGAGAATTTTCTTAAGTCAGTTTCTCAAGTTTTATTAATTAGGGGAGAGTTTGGACACCAATTTTTGATTTCATGCTCACCTCAAGCTTCTTCTCAAAGAATTACTATATCTGGTAGAGCATATTTTAAGGACTTTGAATTTTTGAATTCTTGAATTCAAACACCAATTTTTGATTTCATGCTCACCTCAATTTTTTATCTTGTGGAGCATAGTAAAGGTTTTGAATGTCCGAACACCAATTTTTTATTCTATGCCCACTTTAATTTTTTTTGCTATATCTGGTGAAGCATTTTAAAGATTTTAAATGTCTGAATTCAAACACCAATTTTTGATTTCATGCGCTCCTCAAGCTTTTTCTTAAGGAATTACTATATCTAGTAGAGCATATTTTAAGGGTTTTGTCCTAATTAATAATTCTCAAAAACTTCTTAAGATAAATTCAGAGATATTATAACTCACTCGAAAGCAAGGAGCCAACACTTGGCATGAGATTAAAAGGCTCGTAATATCCTTAGTCAATTACTTGTATTTTGATAACATAATTTTATTTTTGAAATTTGTACCCAGTCCAAAGATTTGTAAAGGACCCAGTTATTAGGGCATCATGTTTTCTTGTCAAAATGTCGCAATTTTTATCTTGGATTATTCCTTTCTGGATTGGTTATTTGACATATCAAAACCTTGGGGATAGGAAAAGGTCAATTTTGGGGGCCCGTCACAGAAGTTCTGGTAATGTACAATCTCAAATGGTTTTAGACTTGTTTTGTAAACTCGGAGTTTTCATGGATATGATTGAATGTCTGTCATAGATAGACATCATAGAATGTCTATCATAGATATCACAGAATGTCTATCTTAAATATCATAGAATTTCAATTGTCATAGATATTATGGAATGTGGAGTATCTGTCATAAAAATCATGGAATGTCAGTCATGAATATCATGAAATGTTTGTCTGTTATGAATACCATCATGGGATGTATGTCTGTCATAGATATCATGGGATGTATGTCTGTTATGAATATCATGGAATGTGGATTATCTGTTATAAATATCATGGAATGTCTATCTATCATAGATATTATGGAATATCTATTATGAATATCAGGGAATGTCTATTATGAAAACAGGGAATGTCTGTCTGTCATGAATATTACATGATGTCTGTCTATCATGGATATTATGGGATGTCTGTCATAGATGTCATGGAATTTCTATCATGGATGTCATGGAATTTCTATCATGGATGTCATGGAATGTCTATCATGTCTGTTGTAAATGTCATAGAATGTCTATGTATGTCATAAATGTCATAGAATGTCTGTTGAATGTCCATTGTGAATATCATGGAATGGTTACTGTAGAAGTCATAGAATGTCTATCGTGTCTGTTATGAAGTAAATATCATGGAATTTGCATTGTGAATATTATGAAATGTCTGTCGTGCATGTCATGAAATATCTGTAGTGAATGCTACGAAATGTTTGAACATCATGATATATTTGTTGTGATTGTCATGGTATGTCTGTTGTCATTGTAATGGTATGTCATTGTCATGGTATGTATGTTGCGATTGTCATGGTATGTCTGTTGTAATTTTCTGTTGTGATTATCTTGATATGTTTGTGATAAAATGTCTGTTACAAATGTCGTAGAATGTCTATATGGTATCTCTGTCACAAATGTCATGGATAACTCTTATTATTAAAGATTTATAATTAAGTAAGATATTCCTATCTGTCAAATGATAGAATATCTTAAAATGTCACATTATTTTTAACTCTTAGTGTTGTAGAGTTAAAAATTGGTTAAGTAATTTTATCTGTCAACCTTAGAATGTCATTAACCCTTGGAGTTAAAGTTTGGGAAAGATAACTCTATCAGTCAAAAGATAGAATTTCTTAAAATGAGATTTTAGCTCTTAATGTCATAGAGTTAAAATGTAGAGAAGATGATTATATTTGTCAAAAGATAGATTATCTGAGAATGTCGTATCTAGGTAAGATAATCCTACCTGTCACGTTATTTTAAATCATAATGTTGTAGAGTTAAAACTTAGGAAAGATAATTCTATCTATCAAAAGATAGAATATCTTAGAATGTCATGTCTGGGTAAGATAATTCTACTTGTAAAAAGATAGAATATCTTAAAATGTCGTGTCATTTTTAACTCTTAATGTTGTAGAGTTAAAATTTAGGAAAGATAATTCTATCTATCAAAAGAAAGAATATCTTAGAATGTTGTGTTATTTTAACTCTTACCATTGTAGAGTTAAAATTTAGGAAAGATAATTCTATTTGTCAAAACATATAATATTTTAGAATGAAGAGCGAATAATTTAATGAGAGAAGAGGAGAGAATACCTCCTCAGTGGAGTCGCCAAATCTATCTTGATGGCACCCGGAACTCGTCATTCGCGATCACTGTCAATTCTAGTTTGTGCCCTCATGTCGTCGTGTCTATTGTTGATAAGGGCATTGGAGTCGCCACTCTGTTTATCTATCTTATTTCCCTATTTTCCAATTTACCTTAATCTTTTGGATCAAGTAAAAGATCCTTAAATATTAAAGGAATAGGAAAAAATGAAAGGGCAAATGATAGAAAACAAGAGAAAAGTTGGGTGGTAAACTTATAGAGAAGACTCTAGAATGTCAAAATCTCATATAAGAATAACCACATAAATGTTCTGATAACCAGAGATTTAGGTTGATCACCTATTCTGAATTCTTAATTTTCTATAAGAGCAAGCACCTATAGTTAATTACATCTTAGGCAATTCTATATTTACCTAAGAAAACTTCTGATTTCCATTAACACTCGTTCTTCTAAAATGTCAAGATTAAGAAAACAAAAATCAAATGTTTTATTCCTGGGGTAATAGATTCCCAAGAATATGATTCTACCCTCAAGGTTTTATTTTGTTTGTTCATGTTGTGTCGTATTGTTTTGTCATTTAATTTTTGTTTTGTTTGTTTTTGTTGTTTTATATTTGTCATATCAATTTTTGTTCATGGATATTTTAAATGTTCTAGTTTTGTGTTATGTCATGTCATTTTGTTTATTTCATTTTATTTTGTTTTGTATGTTTTGTCTGGTTTTGTTATCTTGAAATTTTGCTTTTGAATGTCGTCCTGGAAAATGGAGTTAGCACACCCTATAACAAGCAAAGGAAATCTAGAGTGAAATTTTGTTTTCATGTCTTCAATAATCCTGCAAAAGAGAACATGATTAGCATAAAACCATGTTGTCAGATTTATCAATTTTAGTTGGTCATTTAATTGGTTGAATAATTTTTAAATGACCCGGTCAAGTTGTCTATGGCTCCCTCGTCCAGGGCTCGTAAAGTATTCAGATTTACTTAGTCTGAAAAGTGTTTAAACCAGGACCGGAAGATTATTATTAGCAACCATAGATTGTGCATTCAAGAACTCTTTGTAAATCTGAACACAGATGTTTAAGTTGTGTTTTACTGTCTTTTAAGATGAATTTTATGCCATTTATGTCGGTGAGTTAGATTTTTATGATGTCATTTTTTTTTTGTCATATGTCAATTAGACCTGGGAGAGTTTAATTGAAACCTAAGATTTGGGTTTAATGTCGGTGAAACAAAACATGATTCAGGTTCAATATAGGTAGAACCTAGAGTTTTAAGTCCAATGTGGATAGGAATTAAGAAGTTCTAGGCTCAATATAAAAAGAACCTAAAGATTGGAAATGGTTTAAGTCCAATGTAATTAGGACTTAAGATGTTTTAGGTTCAATGTAGGTAGAATCTAGAGTTCTAAGTCCGATGTGGATAGGACTTAAGAAGTTCTAGGTTCAATATAGGTAGAACCTAAAGATTGGAAATGGTTTAAGTCCAATGTAATTAAAACTTAATATGTTTTAGGTTCAATGTAGGTATAATCTAGAGCTTTAAGTCCAATGTGGATAGGACTTAAGATGTTCTAGGCTCAATATAGGTAGAACCTAAGGATTAGAGATGTATTAAGTCCAATGTAATTAGGAATTAAGATGTTTTAGGTTCAATGTAGGTAGAGCATAGAGTTTTAAGTCCAATCTGGATAGGACTCAAGATGTTCTAGGTTCAATATAGGTAGAACCTATAGATTAGAAATGGTTTAAGTCCATTTTAATTAGGTCTTAAGATGTTTTAGGTTCAACGTAGGTAGAACCTAAGAGTTTAATTGTTTAAATCCAATGTAATTATGACTTAAGATGTTTTAGGTTCAATGTAGGTAGAACCTAAGAGTTTAATTGGTCTTAATTCCAATGAGGTATTTAGGTTCAATGTCGGTAGGACCTAAGAGTTAAATTTAAGTCCAATGTGCTTAGGACTTAAGGTCTTTAGGTTTGATGTAGTTGAATTGGAGCTAAGGATTGAATTGGTTTTAAGTCCAATGGAATTAGGACTTAAGATGATTTAAGTTCAATGTAGGTAGAACCTAAGAGTTGAAATAGTTTTAAGTCCAATGTAGTTAGGACTTTAGGTATTTAGGTTCAATGTAGGTAAAACCTAAGGATTGAATTGAGTTAAGTCAAATTTAATTAAGACTTAAGGGTTGAGTTGGGTTAGGTTCAATTTTAATTGAATCTAAAGTTTATATTAACCTAAGTTTAATTTGAATTGAACCTAAGTTTAAGGTTTAATTTAATTTCAGTATATGTTTAACCTAGAGTTTGGTTGACATAGATTCCGGTTGGATTGAACCTAAGTTATAGGTTTGACTTAAGTCCAATAAGGGTTGAACTTAAATTTGAAGTTGATTTGGCTTCAAGTTAGATCGAACCTAATGCTTGGGTTAACTTGTGTTCAAGTTAGGCTATACTCAAGTTAAGCTTTGGTTAAATTAGGTTCAATGTGGGTTGAACCTAATGTTTGGGTTAACTTGAGTTCAAGTTAGGTTAAACTCAAGTTAAGTTTTCTTTGGATTGATTAAATCTAATTAGGGTTAGGCCTAATTTTGGTATGGTTTAATTGACTAATTAGACTTAATATGGGTTAAGTCTATTTGGGTTTAAGGTTAATTAAACCTAATTTTGGTAAGGATTAATTGATTAATTAGACTTAACATGGGTTAAGTCTAATTGGGTTTAAAGGTTAATTAAATCTAACTTAGATAAGGTTTAATTAATTAATTAGACTTAATATGGGTTAACTCTAATTGGGTTTAAGGTAAATTAAACCTAAATTAGGTAAGGTTTAATTGATTAATTAGACTTAATATGGGTTAAGTCTAATTGGGTTTAAGGTTAATTAAACCTAATTTTGGTAAGGTTTAATTTATTAATTAAACTTAATATGAGTTAAGCCTAATTGGGTTTAAGGTTAATTAAACCTAATTTGGGTAAGGTACATTTGATTAATTAGGGTTAAGTCTAATTGGGGTTTAAAGGTTAATTAAACCTAATTTTGGTAAGGTTTAATTGATTAATTAGACTTAATATGGGTTAACTCTAATTGAGTTTAAGGTTAGTTAAACCTAATTTGGGTAAGGTTTAATTGGTTAATTAGACTTAATATGGGTTAAGTCTATTTGGGTTTAAGGTTATTTAAACCTAATTTGGGTAATGTTTAATTTATTAATTAGACTTAATGTTGGTTGAGTCTAATTGGGTTTAAGGTTAATTTAACCTAATTTAGGTAAGGTGTAATTGATTAATTAGACTTAATAAGGGTTAATTAAACATAATTTGGGTAAGGTGTAATTGATTAATTAGACTTAATATGGGTTAAGTCTAATTTGTTTTAAGGTTAATTAAACCTAATTTTGGTAAAATTTAATTAATTAATTAGACTTAATATTGGTTAAGTCTAATTGGGCTTAAGGTTAATTAAACCTAATTTTGGTAAGGTATAATTGACTAATTAGACTTAATATGGGTTAAGTCTAATTGGGTTTAAGGTTAATTAAACTTAATTTTGGTAAGGTATAATTGATTAATTAGGTTTAATAAGGGTTAGACCTAATTAATATTTATTGAGTTAAACCTAATGTAGTTAAGGCCTAACTAGGGTTTAATTAGGTCTAAATGTGGTTTAAACCTAATTAGGTGTGTATTGAGTTAAACCTAATGTAGTTAAGGTTTAAATAAGGTTTAATTAGGTTTAAATGTTGTTTAAACCTAATTAGGTGTATTTTGAGTTAAACCTAATGTAGTTAACATTTAACTAAGGTTTAGTTAGGTCTAAATGTGGTTTAAACCTGATTAGGTGTGTATTGAGTTAAACCTAATGTAGTCAAGGTTTAACTAAGGTTTAATCAAGTCTAAATGTGGTTTAGACTTAATTAAGGTTTGATTTTGTATTAAACCTAATTTAATTAAGGTTTAATAGGTTAATTAAGTCTAATGATGTCTTTTAGAACTAATTTAAGTTTTATTTTGTATTAAAATTAATTTAATTAAGGTTTATTGGGTTAATTAAGTCTAATGATGTCTTTTAATCCTAATTAAAGTTTCATTTGAGTCTATTTTGAGTTAGACTCAATATTGACTTAGTCTATGATGAAATGAACTAGGTGTGGTGAGAGGAGGATTTTTAGGGTTTAAAATAATAATTTAAAATTAATAAATTTTAACCCTAATATAAAAATGTCATTTTAATTTGTTTAATGGTTTGAGAATTGTCATTTTAAGGTTAATGTCTGTCACCTTAAATTTTCTATCCATTTTTAATTTTCTTTTTCCTTCATTTTTATTTTTATAATTATTTAAATAAATAATTACAAACTGTCTTGAAAATTAGGAAATTGTGTCTTAAAGGATTTTTTTTAGCCTGGAAAAAATCAGGGAGGGTTCCTAAGGGTCTAGACATAAATCTCTACAAACTTCAGAATTTTTGAAACTATAAATAATTTTTAATAATTAAAATACTCCAGTGAGTAAAATACCGCGTCTCCTCGTACATCCCGAAACGTGGTTAATCCACTGCGGGATCCCACACCAGATCAGCCATAATTAAATCAGATCCATCTAGTTCCAAACACTGAAATGGACGACATCCATTCATCTTCTTCATTAAGCTTATCCTGTCAACCGTCCATATGAAACTTTAAGATCTTGATGAATTCTTAATGGATTTTCATGATTTTTGGCTCTATTGCTTCATCTGAAGGAGGCAAATTCATCCATATTGTGTTGATGGAGTTTTGAAATGATTCGTTTCACAATTGATCAAAATCGAGAGATACTTAGGTCGAAATGGTCATACCTTAGCTTGATGAAGTGAATATTCAATCAAGTTTGCTCAAAACGATCACCAAGTCCTCACGATCCATCTGGGATGCTCAATTTGGAGTGAAATCAATTCTATGTGGGAATTCAATTGGAAGGGGTCACGGTTTAATGTAGAACTAGGTTAAGTCTTAAAGGAAGATCCAATTTTGACTGGAATCTTTTTCTTACACCTCAGGGAAGATGTAGGAAGAGTTAATTGGAAGATTAGGTAGAGTTTTTGTTGAACCCGAAAAAGTCCTGGTTTTGGGTTTTTTTGGGATGAGCAAATTGAGAATATTCATTGGGTTTCATGGGGAATTAATTGCTCAAAATGTAGAGAGTATTTTTGGTGTTGGGAGTTTTGGGAATTTGGCTGTGTATATGGTTTTCCTCAATTTCTCCTCTTCCCTTTTTTTTTTTGGTAGCTCCATTTATAGGCCTTCATGGTGTCTAGAGAGCCTAGGTTCATTTGAGGGAGGCAAGAGAGGTGTTTTCTTGACTGTGGATAAGTTTTTAGGATGATGATCAGCATGGATCAATCTCCCCATAAATTATCCATTGAGGTCTTTCTTTTGGTTAAATTTTTTAGCTCAAATTTTGGCTACTCCCTATTAGCTTGTTTGNGAGATTTTAGAGTGACAGACTAAAATCCTCAATTCGGTCCTATCGTTTGGGTGCTAAAGTGTAGATGATAGCCCTCAGATGAGAGGAACGCGNTGAGTTTTACAACTAAAGTGAGGATTACATCCAAGATTCAGGGAGGTCAAAGCCCTTGGAAGTTTGGTGCAG
>JXCR01139767.1:0-28374 GCA_002079205.1 Phalaenopsis hybrid cultivar | reverse complement strand
AGGTCAAAGCCCTTGGAAGTTGGGTGCAAATAAATAGGGAAATAATATTATCGGGCGTATAATTCGAGATTTTAGAGTAACAGACTAAAATCCCCGATTTGGTCCTATCGTTTGGGTGCTGAAGTGTAGATGTTAGCCCTCAGGTGAGTGGAACGTGGAAGCTCTGAAGTAAGAGCCGGTATCCTCCAAGCCTAGCCGCAGATTCAGTAAACAAGCGTAGGATTAGTCAATGTTCTTTATGCCTAGACCAAAGGGTAAAGAATAGGTATGCTCCTATTTGGCACAATATAAATTGAACTAATTCATTTTATCCATTCTCTATAATTTCTTGACAAGGAGAAGGATGTTTTCTTATATATATTGAATATCACAATTAAACCATCCTTAATATCATTAGTTATTTAATAGTTATTAAAATTACCTATTTATTTCAATTTTCTGTTAGTGACACATAAGCAAATTGAACTTCATTGTTGTGATTAAAGTATTACTTTTCTAAAATCTTAGTTCGCAGTTCTAAACCACTCCCTGTGGGATTGATATTTAGGACTCCATTACAGCCCTATATTACTTGAGCGATACGTATACTTGCGTTGATAAGTGTGACTTTACAATTATTGAATATTTATTACGTCCATATTTATCTTATATTTTAAGCATATATAAAGTCGCGGTCAGCTATCTCAAAGGCATGACATTATTTTATTTCTGCTCGCCTCCTTCCTTCAAATCATTTAAGTGAGGTAACAAGAGAAAGAGCTATCTTAAATTACTGCATTCAAGAGAGGAAACCTAAAGATGTTGGCTCTCTTATTTGTGAGACTATTATTTCTTCTGCTAATGCTAATACTACTTTTGGTTTTAGATTTTTATCTTTGATATTTAATATTTGCAAAGAAAATAGAGTAATGTTTGAACATTGGGAGGAGCAGTTAAAGCCACTTAAACCCATTGGGAAGGCCAATGTAGATGTATATGGATGACCTAAAGATAGAGTTTATGGTGCACCTTCTACTACTACTTCTAGGCCTTCTACTTCCACTGTTATTAAGCCTCCACTGGTTTATGGGATGTGTTAAGTGACAGATATTTGGAACACCAGAATGATATGTTTTTGATGTAGTGTCAAATGGAAAACAAGGAAAATAAATTTGATCACATGGGAGATTATGTTAGAAGAAAGAGTAATTACGATGCTTATTATGATGAGACATTAATAACATTCATGAAGGGAGATCAGTCGGTTAAGTTTCCTACTTGCCCTTGATTTACTCCATATGCAGGCCCAAAATTTATGGATGAAGACATATCATTTGATTTTGACGTTGATGATGATGTTGAAGGAGATGATTAGGCTTTCTCACTTTTCTGTCGTAGATCTGTTTATTATTTCAAATGTTTGGACTTCAGATGTATGATTATGTAGGATTGCTTGCTGTAATTATTTTTTATCACTGCTGTTTTTGCTACTCTTTTATTTAGTATTGGATATGTGTTAGAGTAGAGTTTTATATTTGTGGGGTTTTAATGTTATACCTGCTTTAATTTAAATTTTCTACTACTCAACACCAATTTTAATGTACTTGTACTCTTCTTCTGCATAGAAATTTTAATTTTGTCTCTTTCTTCATGCTTATTATAAGCTGAACTATTTTAAACTAATTTAAAATTTAAGTTTGGGGGAAGGGAGAAAACTTTTAAAGAAACTAAACCTTATTTGTCCTAAGTAAAATATCTTTTCAATTTTTTTTTAAAATATAACGTTTGGTATGTTGTGATAGCTTGAGAAAACTATATTTTTGAGTTTATAAATAATATAGTAAACTCAAGTAAAAGTTTTTAATAATAAAGATTAATTCTGGATTTGAGATATTTAGTATAAGAGTATAAAAATATGCTTTTGCTATTTAAAATAAAGAAAATTGTATTTTTTGAAATGCTAAAGATCTTGGATGTTTATTTGAAAAGAAAGTCTAATACACATTTATCAAGTAAGGAAATGTGAAAAGTTTTTAACTTTAAGAAGAGGATAGCGGAGTTCAAAATTATTAAAGGCAATCTAGATATAATAAATCCTCACTTGAAATGAAAAGAAAAAGAAAGGATTGAAAATGATCCTGAAAGAAAAAAAAAGAGAAATAAAAAGAAAAGAAAAGCAAAAAGGAAAATATATGTGAGGAGAAGCTTGAGAAGATGCATAATCAAAAATTTTTTTCAATTAAATCATCTTAAAGAAAGGGATTTGATTACATTTCTAAGCTAATTTATAAAGTATTAGCAACCTTACTAGTAAAGTTCTTATGAAGCTCTTTTTCTTGTAATTCTTTCAAGCATCTTTAATTTGGCAAACTACGATTATTCTTGAAATAAACAGGAAATCAAAATTCTTAGTCTTAACTACTAAATATTTTTACATTCTAGTTTTAACCTATGTTATTAAAAATCTTTCTAAGGTTTCACTATTGCATTTATAAAACAAAAACTATAGAAATCTTTAAGCAAAACTCACTTCCATATGTTAAACTTTTTATATATATTATTAAAGTTTACTTGAGGACAAGTTACATTTAAGTTTATTAGAATTGATCCACCTTAAAATTACCTATTTTTATGCACATTTTATGCTCAATTTTTGAAGATATTATGCTTTAATGAAAGGTAATTTTATGTTTTTGGTTATAGGTGCAAGAACAAAAGTTTAAGAGTAAAAAGGAGAAAAAAAAATACATTAAAAAGGAGGAAAATGGGTTTAACTAAGGAAATAATGAAAGCCATCCAAACTGGCGTCTAGGAGCCAGATGCAGAACTTGACTGGCACTTAGGCGTGACGGGTTGGCGCTTAAGTGCCACGGTTATTTTATAGAAGATTCATTGAATAAGGCTGAATTTTGAAGAGATGTCTAAAGCAACCCTTGGTCATTTTTGAAGCTCTATAAATATGGATTAATTCTAAGAGGTTAGGGGGGGTGGATATATAGAGTCACATAGTGTGTGAGTGTGTTAAGAGTGTGGGAAGGTTTTTTGTGAGTTTTTATTATTTCTAGAGTTTGTGAGTCCTGTAAGTGTTGTTGGAGTCAAAGAAGTCAGAGAACTTCAACGAAGTGCTTGGGGAATTATTTAAGATAAGTATTTGTATCTTTGTCTTTAAGTCTTGTAATTTGGATTTGAGTTTAATAAATATGTTTTTTTTGTTATCCGCAAACGTTTTGAGTAGTTTTCTCTCTTTATCCTTGCAATATGAAGTAATCAAGTAAGTGATTTTGATATTTTTTAGAACTTCTTTTATTCAAAAAAATTGTGATGATATTTTTACAGGATCTTCATTTATGTTACAAATTGACAACTTTTATTGTTAAATTTTTTTAGGAAACTTATAGACCCGAGAGGGTTACGATTTCTTAACTTGTAAGTATCACATTTCACCTTGGAAAGAGCAGTGGCGATAGTCTAAGTGGGGTGCAAATAGTAGGGAGATAAGATTTGACGGGTGTAGAATTGATATTTCTAGAGTGACAGGCTAGATTCTTTTATCAATTTGGTCTAGAGATTGAAAATAAGGGTCACTGGTAACTTCTATGGAGAGGGCACAGTATGTAATCTAGGACTGAGAGACTAGAACCTACCCAGCACTACTATACATGCTGACACCAACTTTAGATTAGCCAATGTTCTTTGTCCAATGAAAGAATTAAATAATAGGTATGTTCATATTTGTCACAATACCACATTTAAGTTTCTAAACAAATTTGAAATCCTATACAGATTATGATTTATTGGCAAGGAGAAAGTCTCTTTATATATATTTTCTAAAATCATTTCATGTAGTTTTACTTGCATTTTGTAGAAATTAGTCAACTTAATTGTTATCTTTAGTNTAAACAAGCGTAGGATTAGTCAATGTTCTTTATGCCTAGACCAAAGGGTAAATAATAGGTATGCTCCTATTTAGCACAATATAAATTGAACTAATCCACTTTATCCATTAATTATAATTTCTTGACAAGTAGAAAGATGCTTTCTTATATATTGAATATCATAATTAGACCCTCCTTAGTATCATTAGTTATTTAATAGTTATTAAATTTACCTATTTATTTCAATTGCCTATTAGTGATAGTTATCAAATTGAACTTCGTTGTTGTGATTAAAGTATTGATTTTTTAAAATCTTAGTTCGCAGTTCTAAACCACTCCTTGTGTGATCGATATCTAGGACTTCATTAGAGCCCTATATTACTTGAGTGATACATATACTTGCGTTGATAAGTGTGACTTTACAATTATTGAATATTTATTACGTCCATATTTATCTTGTATTCTTAAGCATATATAAAGTTGCGGTCAGTCTACTGGATTAGATACTGCATTATGAGCATACAGGACAGTCTATAAGACACCTATAGGAATGTCCCCATATAGATTATTTTTTGGGAAAACTTGTCACTTGCAAGTTGAATTGGAGCATAAAGCTTATTGGGCTATAAGAGAATTCAATTTTAGTTTGAAAGAAGTAGGTGAGAAAAGATTATTGCAATTGAATGAGCTTGAAAAAATTAGAAATGAATCTTATGATAATGTGAGGATTTATAAGTAAAAGAAGAAAGAATGGCATGATCGTAAAATAATAAAAAGAGAATTTGAACCTAGACAAGATGTTTTATTATACAATACAAGATTGAAATTATTTCCTAGAAATTTGAAGTTTAGGTGGAAAGGGCCATTCGGAGTTATAAAAGTCTATCCTTATGGGGCGGTTAATATCGAAGACCCCAAGAATGGAAGAATATTTAAAGTGAATGGGCACATATTGAAATCATATTTTGATATGCAAAGGCCAGCTTATAAATAGATTGCAATATTGGGTCACCCAGAACAAGACTGGAAATGTCAGGTTGACAACATTAAACTAAGCGCTTTGTGGGAGGCAACCCATATTTATCGTTGTTTAGTTTGCTTTTGCATTTGTTGTATTTGAAATATTTTACATATATTTATGTTTAGGTCTTTATGAAGTTTGTGTATTAGAAACATCTTTATTTACCTAATCTTATGAAAAAATTGAGAATTTATTGGATTAAAATTGAAATGGCGAAGATTTTAAAACTGGTGCATGATGCGCCAGATTAACGCATGATGCACCGAATTCCAAAAAGCTGGTGCATGATACGCCATATTGGCGCATGATACGTCGTGGAACCAAAAATGACTAAAACGTGTCAAAAAGCAGTTTTTTATGGTTTTTGGCGGTTTCTTCTCCTTATAACTCATAAAAACTAAATTGAAAGTCTATTTTAAAGGGGAAAATCAGGGAAAAACCACTAGATTTGAAATCCAATTGCTTCGCACTCCAAAAATATTGTGAGATTTGGTATTTTCAACTGGATAAATTTTGTCAGTTTCAATGCTCAGAAATTACATGATCGAGTTTTAGTGAAGAAGAGGCTAATCAAAGAAAGGGGATTGCTGAATCGAGTATTCAACATGCCGAATACTCGAGTGGAAGAGACTATGAAGCAGAGGCACTGGGAAGTACTTTGCTACACTACTGTCTCTGTCGTTGTTTCTGTAGTAAAAGAATTTTATGCAAATCTTCATGGGATCAACCAAGGAATGATCTATGTGTGAGGCAGGTATGTGCAGTTCACTCCTTCAAGAATAAACGAGATGTTTATGATTGAGAATGTGTTCATCTACCATTATGAAAATTTTACCACTACGAGAGATAATATGAATGAACTCTACTGCTACCTTACAGATGAAGATGCAAATTGGAAGACCAGAGATGATAGAAATATAAGTTTTCCCTCATCATTTTTAAATCCAGTTTTAAAAGCTTGGCACTTCTTCATTGCATCGAAGTTACTGCTCACCATGAAAATCAGTAAGGTAACTAAGGACAGTGTCATTCTGAATTATTGTATTCAAATTGGAAAACCTATTGATGTTGGAGCTATTATTCTGAAATCGATTTTGGGTTTGATTGTCAACGGATCTGCAAGTGGACTTGGACATCCATCCACTATTTTTCTAATGTGCAGTCAATCGCATGTACCTTATGTAAGTTGGAAGTCAATGGATTCAGAAGTCTATTGCAACTGTATTAGAATGGGAGATGAAAATGATATGAATGTGTTGATGGATCAAGAATCTCAGAATTCGTCACCTGTTCAGCCCTACTACAACTTGAGTGTACTTTTGAAGAAGATCAAGAATATTGAAAAGAGATGCAAAATCTTATGCATGTGATTGGGAATATTACTGAAATGCTGGATCTTCTGGATTGGAAACTAAAGGAACATTTTGAACATATTGGGCATATAGAAGATGGTTTGGTACGTATGTTCAAAAAAATTCTTGGATTGAGCAGGAAAATTCAACTGATGAATTTTTATATCGACCCTTTACAACTTGTATGTGCACTACCAATCTATGGGAGATATCGAGGAGGATGATAGTAAAGAAAATGTTTGAACTTAATTTATGTGCGGAACTTTTGTTTAGTACTAATTATTTTAGTTATTTTGTTATACTGGATTGCATTTCCTTTCTAGTGTTGGACACTATCTATGTTTATGTTTTGAATTTTGATGTTTAGATTTCAGTGTTAGGATGTTGGTTTGCTTTAAAACATTGAATTTGATGTTTTTTGGCTTGAAAAATGTTGATTTGTAAAAGCATGGATTATATATATATCTGTGTGTGTGTGTGTGTGTGAATTTTGTGTTTTTTGTGAAAGTTTGGGGTTAGTGTGATGTTTAGTTATGTTTAGAAAGGTTTATTTGAGTTAAATGGTGGTTGACGTAAAGCAATATGTAGCAGATTTCCATAGAAACTGAAATCTGGAGAATTTAAGTTATGACGCATGATGTGCCAATTTATAGAGCCTTGTGCATGATGCGCTGAAGGTCTGAACATGCTAGATCACCTAGAAAATTGTGAAATCGCACGAACAAACTCCATTTTTGCTACTTAAGTCGTCTTCTACCTCAAGACCTTGGTTTGGGGCATCACATTGTGGGCGAAAGAGAAGGATTTGGAGGCTAAAAACCATAGATTTCATCTTCGTTTGGTAAGTGCTTAACTTAAGCTTAGAAATCTTTATTTTCACCATGGATTTGGGAGATCCAAAATTTGGGAGTTTTGATGAAAAAGTTTGAAGAAAACTCATTGTGAAAAGTTTCTTACCAAATAATCTTGCTTAAGGAGTTAGATTTTTGATTTAGCAGTTTATTTAAAATTATTTAGATTTTCATAGAATTTTCAAATGGCTCCCTGAGTTAAAAGAGGAAGGCTGTCCGAAGATTTTGATGCATGAAGATTTGTTAGTTTTAAAGCCCAACACAGTTACAATACTCAAATTGAAACAAGAAGAATGATCCAAGAACGGGTGTTTGCAAACCCGGGTGGCGAGATCGACAGGTTGATCCTTGCCAGAAATTGGGAAAGATTCTAGTACTTCACTGTCATAGCAATTGTCTCAGTGGTTCAGGAGTTTTAAGCAAACCTGAGGTTCACTACTGAAGATCACATCTTGGTTAGAGGTAAACAAGTTGAATTTATTGTTTATCAGATCAATTCTTTTTATGGGTTGAGGGGAGTATTTTTTGATGAATATGCTGCATTCGTGATGACGATTCATCACTGGATAAAGTGATTGCATTTTTGACTGATGGAAGAGGAGAGTGGAAGATTAAGAATAACAAGATAGTTAACTTCCCTTCTTCTAAGTTGACTATTCAGTCAAAAGTATGGCACAACTTTATTTCTGCCAGACTATTGCCAACAAATCATTTGGTTGATGTTACAAAAGACAAAGATGCACTAAACTATTGCATTTAGAACATGAAATCAATAGAAGTTGGTGCACTTATAGTTCAGCATGCTAGAAGTATAGCTAGTAGTTCTAGAACTGTTGGTTTGGGACACTCTGCCCTGATTTTCACTCTATATGAACAATCAGGAGTAGAGTCCCATAGAAATGAAGAAAGATTATAGCCACAGAATTCGATTGGGAGGCATATGATTCAGAGAGTGGAATTATTTGTTGAATCTACTAGTGGAAGAAGAGAAAGGCCGTCTACATCTGCTAAAGGGGTGTATACTTCTCGATCTGCATCGCTTGAAGGTATTATGGACCAACTGATGATTCAAAAAATGAACATAATTAATATTCAAACTCAATTGGGAGAGATAGGAGCAAGAAATGCTTATAATGATGAATATCAACAGAGGAGCGTTCAACATGATATTGATTATGAGAATGCTATAGTAAGACATCTTATGGGTGAGCCTAATGTGGACTTTCCTACTTGCCCCAGTTTCACTCCCGATGCTCCTGTTCATGATGAAGAAGAAGGAGAAGAAGAAGAAGATTCAGGTAATGATGAGGAAGGAGATGAGGATTGATTTTTATGAGTTTAGTTTAGTGTGTTTTGTTGTTTATTTGTTATTTGTGATTGTAATGTGTTGAACTTTTATTTGAAACTTGTTGTAGTAAAAACTTTTATGTTGTTATATAAACTGAATCAGTAAAGTAATTGTAGACTTTTACTTTTTCTATATTTTTAGTATTTTCACTTTATTTAATCTTTTTTTGTATTTTTGTTTTAATTTTAAGTAATTTCTTTAGAATATATTATATTTTATTTAATATTTTAAAGTTTGTATGAAGTTTTATAGTTAGTACCTGCAGTATACCAGAGCCCAATTTCATAGTTTGAAATCCTGTACAGGACAGTTTTTATTTTCATGTATGTATTGTTTTCTTTCACCTACTAAATTTTATATTAAAAATATTTTTAAGATCACTTGAAAACTTAAGTTTGGAGGAAAGAAAAAATTATTTTGAGAGAAGTATACTAAATTTTATTTGTTCTTAATTAACTATATTTTCAAAATTAATTTAACATAGCCTAAGATATTAAGATTTAACTTTAAATGACTATTGTGTATAAATATTTATAGTAAATTTAGGTAAAAAGTTTTTAATAATGAAGGTCAATTCTAAAGTTAAAGATATTTGGTATGATAAAATAAGACTATGTTTTTCTATTTAAAGTAAAGGAAGTTGTATTTTTGAAGTGTTAAGAATTTTAGAGTTTCATGTAAGAAGAAAAGAATGAGACTTATGAAATGATAAACNTCTTGCAGTCAGTCTATCCTGATTATGCACGTATATGAATTTGATAGGATGTTGTAGTAGTTAGTAAATTCATCTTTTACTTCTTCTTCCTACTACATTTTATGGAATTAAGTGTAAAATATTTAAAATTGCAAGTTTAGGGGAAGAGAAATATTTTTTTTTTTTTGAAAAGAAGTAAACTAAATTTCATTTGTTCACAATTAACTATATTTTAAAATTAATTTAACATGACCATGGATATTAGAGCTTAACTTTAAATGATTATATTTCTGTGTATAAATATTTATGGTAAATTTAGGTAAAAGTTTTTAATAATGAAGGTCAATTCTAAAGTTAAAGATATTTGGCATGATATGGAAGGATAAAACTATATTTTTCTATTTAACGTAAAACAAATTGTATTTTTGAAGTATTAAGAATCTTAGAGCTTCATGTAAGAAGAAAAGAATGAGAATTTATGAAAAATAATCAAAACTAATATGAATTTATAAAGTGAAGAAAGGTAAAAAGTTTTAACTTTAAGAAGAGGATAGTGAAGTTCAAAATTATTAAAGGTTATCCAGATATAGTAATCCTCACTTGAAAAAGAAAAGAAAGAATTGAAAAGATCCTAAATAAAAAAAGAAAAGTGAGTGAGGAGAAACATGAGGAGNTAGTGAAGTTCAAAATTATTAAAGGTTATCCAGATATAGTAATCCTCACTTGAAAAAGAAAAAGAAAAGAAAGAATTGAAAAGATCCTAAATAAAAAAAGAAAAATGAGTGAGGAGAAACTTGAGGAAACGCCTANGGGGGGGGGGGGAGAAAAGAAAAGAAAAATAGGTGAGGAGAAGCTTGGAGAGATTTTTAATAAAAATTGGCTTCATTTAAATCAACTTAAGTAATGAGCTTTATTATATTTTCTAAACTTATATTAGAGTATTATTAGCATTTCTAGTAAAGTTTCCATGAAGTTATTTTTCATATGAATGTTCTAAATGTCCTTAATATGACATTGCAATTCTTCTTGAAATAAATAGAGATTCAAAAAAAAATAAATTTGATTACTAAGTATTCCTAGACTTAGAATTTGAATCTAAGTTATTAAAGGTTTTTCTTAAATTTAGTTATTCGATTTATTTAACTAAAGAACAGAAGCTATAAGTTAATCTATATCCTAAGCCATATGCTTTTATGTAGTAAAAATATCACTTGAGGACAAGTAAAATTTACGTTTGGGGAATTTTGATACACAAAAATAATATACTATTTTAAGCACATATTTTATGCTTATTTTAGTGATATTGCACTTTAAAGAAGGGTATTTTCAATTTTTTTTTTTGCATGTATGTCATTTTTAGGCATTCAGAGCAAAAATGGAAAAAAGAACAAAATTTGAAACCAAAATAGCAAATTTTGCGATTTGGCGCATGATGCGCCAGATCAGCACATGATGTGTCTTTTGACAGAGAACTGGCGCATCGGCGCATGATGCGTCAGAGATGACTTTTTGTAAATAAAGGCGGTTCGAGACAAATTTTGCGCAAATTTTTAAAGAGACTTGTTCTACACACCTATTGAAGTAATTCAATGCATCTAGACACTTTGGAAGGTTCTTTTATGAAGGGATATGTCTATTGGATAAAATAACACACCTTTCGAATTCAAAAGAGTTGACTTTTGGAGGGAACTTTTGGAGGGGAATTTTGAGTTCTTTTTCAAAAGAGGCAGCCCAAAATAAAGAGAAAACTTGATAGAGTTGGTGTAAGAGGAGAAAGGGAGAGAGAGAGAAAGTTGGTGTGAGAGGCAAAATGAGAGAAGAGGAGATTTTCTTCTAGGGTCGTAAGAGGAGAGGGAAGGTGAGAGATTTTCTCTTCATTACACTTCTAAGAGAGAATTGAGTGGGATTGTAAAGAGAGAAAGACTTGGAGAGAACTTCTAGGGATTTGCTTAAGAAGAATTGTGAGATAAGTTGTGTCTTTTATTTCTTTTATTTTGTAAACTTATTATTTTATATGAAATTTGTATTTTGTCGTATCCTTCTCATGTATTCTAAGTAGTCTTCTTTATCCTTCTCATTTAAGATATGGTTTTGTGGAGAATTGATTTTATTTTCTACGGTTTTAAATATTAATAATTTGTGATGATTTGAATCCCGATTTTCATTTACTTTTAAATTTGACCAATTGAAATGTTAAAACTTGTTAAGAGACATATGTTCTGAAAAGGGATATGATTTCTACAACATAGTGAGAATTACATTTGATTTCATGGGAGAGTATATCATCCAGGGGATTGGGTGCAAATAAATAGGGAAATATACATTGTTGGATGCAGAAGTGGAGATTTTAAGGTGACAGATTAAAATCCTCAATTTGGTACTGTTGATTGGAAATTGATGTGAGATTGTTAGCCCTCAGGTGAGGGCGTAATGTGATTGGGTGCAAATAAATAAGGAAATATAATTTGTTGGATGCAAAATTGGAGATTTTAAGGTAACATATTAAAATCATCAATTTGCTCCAAAATTGGGTGCAAATAAATAGAGAAATATACTTTGTTGGATGCAGAATTGGAGATTTTGAGGTGACAGATTAAAATCCTCAATTTGGTCCGGTTGATTGGAAATTGATGCGAGATTGTTAGCTCTCAGGTGAGGGAGTAGTGAGAGCTCTTGAGTGGCAACTGATATCCTCCCAACCTAACCATGGAATTAGGGACCAAACTCTAGATTAATCAATCTTTTTTATAACACTCAGAAGAGGATAAAAAATACGATTCCTCCTATTTCGCACAAAACAGTTTTTATATATAGTTTCAAATTATTTCAATTTCTTCACAATTCATATATTCATTGTAAAGTGAAAGGAAGCTTTCTTAAACTTAAACTTTACGTCAAAACAAAATTTTTTTTAGTTTTCGTAATTTTACTTTTGAAAGTTAGTTATTAGTTAGTCAACTTTGTTTTTCAATTACATTTTACATATCATTTACCTTAGTAGTTAATATTCAAACTTCATACTATACTTTTATTTTTGTATTTTTAAATTTCAAAATAATTTCAAAAACTTACTTCAAGGGTTTTCCAACTTCCCTGTGGGATCGATATTTGGGACTCCATTAGAGCTCTTTATTACTTGAGTGATACGTATACTTGCATTGATTTTAATGGGGATTTAGCAGTTTAAAAAAAATTTAAAAGATAAACTATTTTCATAAAAAGTGTTTTTGTTGGGATTAAATTACACATTTATTATATATCTGTCGTGTGTAATTTTGTAATATTAAAAAATATTTGCAAAATTTATACACTAAATTTACCCCATAACCGTGCATCACTGGGGGTTGAGCAATAACTGGTTGAACAAATGGACTGCATCCATAGCAATGTCATTATTATGATTAAGTCACTCACCAGTAGATTTTTTTATGCCATGAATGTTGTTACACTTTCTTTTGTATTGAATGTAAGCATAGTAGAATTTGGTGTTTTTATCTCCATCTATAAATTTGTTAATCTCGGCCTTCTGACTTGAGTAAAGTTCCTGCCACACGATGGCAGTAAGTAAACTCTCTTGTGTCGCAATTGAAGAGCTTTCCTCAGCAACTCCCTCCAACACAGCCACTTTCAGAGCCTTCACCTCTCATTTAGCAGGATCCACAGCTTTGAAGACATCCCTAAAAATATTCCAACATCGGACTTTTAGAGCTTTACTAATCTTAACATGAAGGTGCCACAAATTAATCAAAGAATTTTCATGAAAAATGCCACACCAGTTGGTAGCCACGCAATCAATAAAGGAAGGGTGCTCAGACCACATGTTGAGATATCTAAAAGGAGGTGGCTTATGAGGTGGAGGGGTGGGGGTGGGGTGGGGGGGAGGGGGGCAGCAATGTTGATGAGAAGTGGTCTGTGGTCAGAACCAGCCAAATTCAAATGGGTGACACAAGTAAAAAAGGAAATGTTGAAACCAAATGTCATTCACCAGGAATCTGTCTAGCCTCTTCCAAATTTTTCCTCTCTTCCAAGTGAATGAATGACCAAAAAAGCCCAAGTCAAAGAGGACAACCAGCTGAACATTATCATTTAAAGTAGTAATCTTTAAGAGGTTGNGAATCTGTCTAGCCTCTTCCAAATTTTTCCTCTCTTCCAAGTGAATGAATGACCAAAAAAGCCCAAGTCAAACAGGACAACCAGCTGAACATTATCTCTTAAAGTAGTAATCTTTGAGAGGTTAGGAGACCGTCCACCAAATTTTTCAGTCGATGAGGCAATGCAATTGAAATCCCCTCCCACCATCAAGCATAAAGACGTATTAGAGCTAATAGTGTGCAGTGCCGACTAGAGCTCAATTCTAACAGCCTTATTGCATCCATCATAGACAAAAGTGGCAAATCCAAATTGACCATTGATAAGGAAAGAAAGGTGGATAAATTGGAGATGATTAACCAAAACAGACCATTTGATTTCTTTTCTAGAAAATATCAAAATTTTATTATTGATATTAGCAAAATGAGAAAAACCAGTAAACCTTTTGATCAATTTCTGAGGGTGTTTTTGAGCCAAAGGTTCCAAAACTACAATGCACCAGAGCTAGTATTTTTTATTCATATGAAGAAGTTTGTTGATAGATAGGGGATGAGCAATTCCCCTAATGTTCCAGCATAAAAAGTTAACCATGATGACAGGGTTGAGATCTTGATCTTACTCTCCCTCTTCTAGTCCTAGAAATAGTCTCCCCTTGAGGGAAGTGAGCTACTTGCCCCTAAAGAAGAAGGATCTACCAAAAGTTTCTGTAATTCTGAAGTGGTTTTTTTCTTTTTCCTTGTTTTTTGTATTTTCCAATCAGTCTCCAATTCTTGATATATATATATATATATATATATATATATGTATATATTTAAAAGAGCAGCTCGTGGCTTTTTACGCATTAATAAAAAAAAGGTACATGAAAGGGGAGGAAAGGAGGATCGCTTCTAAAAAAAGAAAAATATATTAAATCCTAAGGTTTCCTCCTTCCGCATTACAACTCCACACAAAAAAGATGTAAAAAGTACAAAAAAGTTATCACCTCCAAAAATACATGTATCCCAACAGAAAGTATACCAATCCAATGCAGTATACCCAAAGTAAACATGTACACAAAGTGCAAAAAAAATTGTGTGAAGCGTAAGGCCAAAAATTTCTGAATCAGTTCTGAACCCCAGTCGAAGTGCAATAAAGCAGTTGTGTAACATTCCAGGAATAGCTTCTGTGGTGTAAGGATCTGCTCCAAACTTAACACCTGAAGACCATACCTGTTATGAGAGTTAAAAGCAACAAGGATGTGAAGCATTAATATATTAGTCCATATAGCCCAACAATATAGACTACTGCATAAAATTTGAACCTGAGGGATGGCATAAAAATAATTTTCCCGGGAGGAATTGTTATAAGCAACATGAGCTAATTGCCTCCATTCATATAATAATTTCAGAGATATAATATCAGGGGCCTCAAGATTATAAGCACCAATCTGTAATTCTGATAGCTAACAGAAGGAAATCAGGCAAAGGAAAACATTGGCCTTAACTTGCAAATGCTCAACATAACTCCACTAATATTTCACCACAAGCCACACAAAGTAAGCCCAAAAATAGTGGCCTTTAATGTAAGAGTTTGTCAAAGCCACCACTCCCAGCTTTGGATCCGAAAGAGAACAAAAAAGACACTATGAAGCTAACCAAAGTGAAGCCATAGAGCTCCAAATAGTAGCTCACGACCCGGAGAAAACAAAGCCTAATACTACCTTTCCCAAAATAAACAGAGCTTCCACACACTATCAATGAAGCAAAAAATAGTGTCTATCAGCCTTCCAGTAACCCAATCATAATTATCATAAGTCATGAGCCTCCAATGCTCAAAAAGGTTAAGAAAAATAACATCAGGGGCCTCAGAACTGTAAGAAGTGTTTTGTGCTTCAAAAAGCCAACACAACAATACCCAGTAAAGGCAATCGGTGGTCACAACCTCAAAACCCAATTTAGTATAGTGATGGTATAAGCATATTTTTGGAGAAATTTGTTCACTGTATTGCTAACCAAAATAAGGCTATAAAGCCCCATATAAGAGAAAGTTGCCACAAATCCATCCATTAAAGCAAACATCAGTTTCAAACAATTAACCATTAAGCCAAGAACTAGTTTCAAAATCCTGTCAGTGAAACTAAATTTCATTACCTTGGCTACATAACAATCCTGCCCGTGAGCCCAAACAATCCAACCATCAAAGTAGAGAATATTGGTGTTGCAATCTCCAATCAAGCCAAACTCAAAACTTTATCTAGAAAACTCATTCGTTAAAGTATAATTCATAAAAAGGTAGCCAAGAGAGGGACTAATAGCCCCAAACCAACAAATAAATCCTACAAATAACTTCATGGTATATCAAATTAAATATACTTTCCCAATTTGACAACTGATATCATGATAGCATTATATTGCCTTCCTTGATGAATGCAGACATGAAAACACTTAGGCTTTCGATCGTCTTCCACAAAACTAACATAGGTTGCTTCCTACCTCAAGAAAATAATTTCATTTTGAATAAAAAAATTTAATTTAGTATGAGTATCAGTTACATCAGTTTCATTAACAAGGTTTTCACTAAATTATTTTTTTAATATGGAAAAGATGTTTTTTTCCTCTAGAACAATGGCGGTTACATTTTCAAAGACTTGTCAATTCCAATCCTTCAGAAGGCTAGCAATATTTTTATGCATTTTCTAAAAAGTAATCCAATGCGAAGTGGTACAATTGAGAAACAATTATCAGCAATAACCTCTTTAAGAGAATCATGCTTAACCAGAAATTAAAAAGGCAAAAAGTAAATTTAGTCGGTATATGAGATACCTATTTTAATCAAAAAATAAGTGTGATCAGAATCGGGGAAACTTAAGTGAGCAACATCAGTGAATTCAAATGTATCCGTCCATTTATGATCAATTAGCACTCTATCTAATTTTTCAAATGACTTACCTCTCTTCCAAGTAAACAAATTATCCGTGTATTTAGCATCAAATTGGATGTTATCAATGATTTNAACAATACCCAGTAAAGGCAATCGGTGGTCACAACCTCAAAACCCAATTTAGTATAGTGATGGTATAAGCATGTTTTTCAGAGAAAGTTGTTCACTGTATTGCTAACCAAAATAAGGCTATAAAGCCCCATATAAGAGAAAGTTGCCACAAATCCATCCATTAAAGCAAACATCAGTTTCAAACAATTAATCATTAAGCCAAGAACCAGTTTCAAAATCCTGTCAGTGAAACTAAATTTCATTACCTTGGCTATATCACAATCCTGCCCGTGGGCTCAAACAATCCAACCATCAAAGTAGAGAATATTGGTGTTGTTATCTCCAATCAAGCCAAACTCAACTTTATCTAGAAAACTCATTCTTTAAAGTATAATTCATAAAAAGGCAGCCAAGAGAGGGACTAATAGTCCCAAACCAACAAATAAAGCCTACAAATAACTTCATGGTGTGTGTCTATATATATATATATATATATATATATATATATATATATATATTACATATTAAATTAAATATGCTTTCCCAATTTGGCGACTGACATCATGATAGCATTATATTGCCTTCTTTGATGAATGCAGACATGAAAATACTTAGGGTTTCGATCGTCTTCCACAAAACTAACAAAGGTTGCTTCCTACCTCAAGAAAATAATTTCATTTTGAATGGAAAATTTTAATTTAGTATGAGTATCAGTTTCATTAACAAGGTCGTCACTAAATTATTTTTTTTATATGGAAAAGATGTTTTTTTTCCTCTAGAACAATGGCGGTTATATTTTCAAAGACTTGTCAGTTCCAATCCTTCAGAAGGCTAGCAATATTTTTATGCATTTTGTAAAAAGTAATCCAATGTGAAGTGGTAAAATTGAGAAACAATTATTAGCAATAACCTCTTTAAGAGAATCATGCTTAACTAGAAATTAAAAAAACAAAAAGTAAATTTAGTCGGTATATGAGATACATATTTTAATCAAAAGATAAGTGTGATCAGAATCGGGGAAACTTAAGTGAGCAACATCAGTGAATTTAAATGTAACCGTCCATTTATGATCAATTAGCACTCTATCTAATTTTTCAAATGACTTACCTCTCTTCCAAGCAAGCAAATTATCCGTGTATTTAGCATCAAATTGGATGTTATCAATGATTGTCTCTAAATTTCAGTATTGTGAAATAAGGAGGAGGTCTCTCTCCTTCCTTCTCCATAGGAGATAATTTAGTATTCAAATTGCCCCCAACCAAATAAGGAACATCGACCGTGTCATGAATCATATTTAAGTAATTATAGTAATATAATCTTAATCTGGGGAAAGTCATCCAAAGAGTTATAATACGTAATTCAGTTGTAGGACCAAATTAATAGTCCATTTAAGGACTTTCATTTGTGTACCATCAACAAACCAATTTTTGCAAAATAAACTGCATAATCTTCCCCTTTATTAAACTTAATACATGTCTCCTATCCATCCTACTTGTCAATCCTCTATCAATTATAGATTTTCGAAAAACTTTTTAATAGTATACATCTTAGGGTGACCATATGTGAACAATCCAATCAAAAATGTATTTCAAATGGTCAAAAAATTTAAAGTTTCATCATCTGAGAAAAGCAAGGCAGATTTGTCATTTTTTGAATTAGCTTTCTTATGGAACCCCGACCTGAATCCTTCCTCATAATCGACATGAAGGGATTGAGGAAACATAGGTGAAGAAACATCCATAGATTTATTATCATGAAGAATATCAGCAAATGACGAGTTAGCCATTATACCTCATCGTCACAAACACCCACAACCAATCACTATAGAACTGAGACAACCAAAAACCAAGCACAAGTCAAGCAAACAACCACAAACAGCCAACACAAAAGACGGGAAGAAACCACAACAGATCAAACAAAAAAACAAAATCCATGAAAAAAACCCCAATGGCTTTCTGTTGAATCAAAGGATCCAACCAACAAAATGCGAACCCATAAGAAAAAGAAACCACAACACAACCAACACTAAAGAACAAGAGTAAACACGAAAAAGCAAACGAAAACCAATAAATCACAAAAAACTACAAAAGAGCCATGGTAAAAACAAAAGCAAAGCCGAGGACAATAACCAAGAAAACTGAGATATAAAGCATATATGAAAGTATAATAGGGAAGATTTCACATTATCATCCGCGGTCAAANATATATATATATATATAAGAGCAGCTCGTGGCGCCTTATGCATTAATAAAAAAAAAAGTATATGAAAGGGGAAGGAAGGAGGATATCTTCTAAAAGAAAGAGAAATACATTAAATCCTAAGGGTTCCTCCTTCCGCATTACAACTCCACACAAAAAAGATGTAAAAAGTATAAAAACGTTATCACCTCCAAAAATACATGTATCCCAACAGAAAGGATACCAATCAAATGCAGTATACCCAAAGTAAACATCTACACAGTGCAAAAAAAGTTGTGTGAAGCGTAAGGCCAAAGATTCCTGAATTAGTTCTGAACCCTGGTCGAAGTGCAATAAAGCAGTTGTGTAACAGTCCAGGAATAGCTTCAGCGGTGTAAGGATCTGCTCCAAACTTAACACCTGAAGACCATACCTGTTATGAGGGTTAAAAGCAACAAGGATGTGAAGCATTAATATATTTGTCCATTTAGTCCAACAATATAATCTACTGCATAAATTTTGAACCCGAGGGATGGCATAAAAATAGGTTTCCTGGGAGGAATTGCTATAAGCAACATGAGCTAATTGCCTCCATTCACATAATAATTTCAGAGATAAAATATCAGGGGCCTCAAGATTATAAGCACCAATCTGTAATTCTGACAGCCAACGGAAGGAAATCAGGCAAAGGACTCAACATAACTCCACCAATATTTCACCGCAAGCCACACAAAGTAAGCCTAAAAACAGTAGCCTTTAATGTACAAGTTTGTCAAAGCCACCACTCCCAGCTTTGTATCCGAAAGAGAACAAAAAAGACACTATGAAGCTAACAAAAGTGAAGCCATAGAGCTCCAAATAGTAGCTCACGGACCGGAGAAAACAAAGCCTAATACTACCTTTCCCAAAATAAACAGAGCTTCCACACACTATCAATGAAGCAAAAAATAGTGTATATCAGCCTTCCAGTAACCCAATCATAATTATCATAAGTCGTGAGCCTCCAATCCTCAAAAAGGTTAAGAAAAATAACATCAGGGGCCTCAGAACTGTAAGAAGTGTTTTGTGCTTCAAAAAGCCAACACAACAATACCCAGTAAAGGCAATCGGTGGTCACAACCTCAAAACCCAATTTAGTATAGTGATGGTATAAGCATATTTTTGGAGAAATNCAATGCAACCAACATAGATGATGGTAGTTTAGACCAAACATATGAGAATTTTGATTTCTAAGTGCAAAAATTAAGGATTATCATAGAGTAATGTCACCTCCACACCCCTTTCTCATAAAAACCATATTTTGAGGTTGTGATTTTAAAAACAGTTATATCAACCCATCTTTTTTATAATTTTATCAAATATTATTTTCAGAAATCATTGGTTCCAAAATGATAAAACTTTTAAGCTTGTGAATCTGGCAAAGATTCAAAAATTTGTTAGAGTTATCAAGCTTAGCAATACCTCTAACGATCCAGATCATAAGATTATTCATTATTGTTGGATACTCTCCTTGTGCTCACACGAAGGGGTTGCATTATCAATAGATGCTAGAATTCCAGCTGAAGACGTTCCTTTATAATTAAGGACAACTTTAGGATCCATATAGTTTAATTCTCTATGTGATTTACTTCAATTTATTTTTTTTTTTAATTGTCATTCCTCATCTGGTATTTCTCTAGCCACCAATATGTCCTCCTCTGAAGGAACCCCAAGCATCTTTTTGGGTGAGTACCGATAAGTTTGTTAACGAGATGATCATTACTCGGTTCCACCTTCTTAACAATGGTAGCATCATTTTTATTCAGACTTGTTCCTTCTTGATTTTACATTCTTTCTATTAGTTTTATTTTGCTCGTTCCTTCCTTAATATTTTGAGTTCATTGGATTTCTAATTGTTTACAAAATTCATTGTGTCTTATAAAGCAATTTTCAACATTAAGTCGAAATGTACAACATTTGAACAATATTTTGGCTTGTATTTCACGTCATCCATTTGTTGATACCCTATGTTTTGTGTCATTGGCCATGCCTCTTCCGGCATGGGAACAGTTATGTTTCGTTCTACCAATATTCTCACCGTTTAGGTCTACTAATATTATAAGTAGACAAGTTTAACTTCGTTGATTTACCAAATATCGTCCCAAGCANTGGTCTGTATATATATATATATATATATATATGAGAAATTTATTTTTTTGCAAGGGATGCCAAAATATTTATGTAAAAGACCCAAACAAAAAAGAAAAATGGCAAAATCAATTGAAATAATCAACAATATCAGTAACACTATAGATTTCTACTCCTCCTCTCAACTAGAGAATATTGGATTGCAAATTTTGAATAGCAAGATTAATATATATTCATGATCAAGAGATGGATGTTGCTTGTTATTGAGGGATGGTTTTAGTCAGGAGTTGCCATCATAGATGATGAGGTGATAAAGGTCGAGTCATTATAGTTGGGCAATGTCAAATGAGATATGGCAACGAGCAATATTAATCAGGTAACTGGATCATAATGTTGAACCATAAAATTTCTCAGATCCAAAAGCTTTAAAAAATTTTAGGTATATGTCTAGGCTCACTTTCATTTGAAAAATGAAGTGTATTTAAAAATATTTTAACCAAAACTCTCAAATTCGCTATACTAATAGTGCTTGATTTAGAATCATTTGGACTCAATTTTTGCTTCAATGGGTTCATCTTACTTAAAAATTATTTCTGCTATGAAGCTTTTAAGAATCGAAGTTGGAAACATTCAAAATTAATTTTTAAATTTTAATTTAGATGTTATGTCAACATTTAAGTTAATATGGTGTATTTTCTTAAGACATGTCAACAAGAAAAATCTATTTATTTTTTAATTCTATTATAATACAAATCTAGATAGGTTTTGCAACACAGTCGAATTTTCAAAAATATATAAACGCCGTCCTCTTCCAAGAAATCCCAAGTGCAATATTCGGATTTATTTTGAGACATTATTCTGATTACTAGCATTATTAATCAAAAATTGCAACTCAGACTTTCTTTCAAGGCACGAGCTTACTGCACTACCAAACTATAAACTGGTCTTAATGAGTAGTGCAGTAAGCTCGTGCGTTGACAATTAAAAGTTACTCCTCTGTTTTAATTATAAAATTTTATGCTTTAAGTGATCTGTTAATGTAGTTGAATTCTGACCTAAAGAACGATTGTTTATGAAAATATGAAACGCAGAATTTCTAATTATTCATGGGCTTTAAAAAACAAGACATCAAAAGATTGCAAGATTTATGTTTGAATTAAATCAAACTAACCAAAGTTATCGGATTCTTATGATGCACAGGAACCTCGCACACCAAAACTCTAAGTGCACCAAAAGAATGTGTCGGCGCAAATCTCAAGATCTGACGACATAGAAGAGAAAATGTACATTAGAGGGAAGACCAACAGACATACGGCTCAGACACCCTCCAATCGCATAGTTATATTGGAGACAACCAGCAATCTCCTCAAATACTATCAAGAGCTAACAAGACAAGTTTTAGCAATCCCCCCCCCCGATCCCTTATTCTAAGGGTAGGCTATCTGTCACATTAATATAATTCACTCTCTATGATAGCATAGCTTCGCTCTACTGATAGGAGCTTCTCAATGGAGATTGAGGGTCAACGATCGGATTAGGTTAATCGATCGACAAGAATTAGCTTTATCAGACTATTCCTACCGGCCCCGGGCCGATAGAAGGTTAGCCGACCCGTAGCTTCCACATCTTAACCGGCCAATAACATCCACAGAATCTAGCCTACTAGTAATACAGACTAAAATTTTTTTAACAACCCCCACTAATTCAATGTCTTAAATGTAACTTAACATATTGAACCCCCGTCTCTTAAAACAGAGAGCATTCCGTACATCTCTCCATCTCTCTGATCTTACAATCTATTCCTTGGGTGTAATGCACGGGTGCATCAAAATTCAACATTCTAAAAGTTGTGAGCATGGATCAAGCCAACAATAAGAAAAGTATCACAAGAAGAATAAATCCAACACAGAGACACCGCCAACATGGAATGCAATAGGGAGTTTGTGCAACAACAAATACAAGAGCTGAAGGACCATATGATGAGTTAGGTAATGGAGCCCATTCGAAAAATATTAGCTCAAGGCATAAAGCAGAATCCTCAAGAAGAATGGTCGACGCCCAACGGCCGGAGAGTAACATAGACAACGAAAAGGCAAAGAGATTCCAGTACCATGATAGTGTCGGATCAGCACTTCTTGAGAGCCATTAGTTCAAGTAAACTAAAGCACGTCGATAGGCCAACAATTCATTCTCTTCACATATTTCTAAAGCTAGCCCGCGGAGAGATTCAAAATTCCTGCACTTAAATCTAACAAGGGTGGACTGATCCGACCAGCCACATAGCATCCTTCGAGACGACCATCTACCTTCTAAAGATTACTCACACACTAAAGTGTCGCCTGCTCTTCACCAAGTTGAGGGAATCATCCCTCAGGTAGTTCAATGGACTACGGACGAGAGTAATTAGCTCCTTCGCCAATTTTAAAAGAATGTTCATAACGCAAATAAGAGTTTACAAGCTTTGTAGCAGATCAAGGAGGGGCAAATCGAGAGCCTCCGTCTTTTCTCACTAAATTCCAGAAGGAAATATTAGATGTGTGGGATCTAGAACCTGTAGTAGCACAAGCCACTCTAGCTCAAGTGCTGAAAGAGGGACCTTTTCGCTAACTGGGTCTTCAGAGGCCCAAATTGTTGGAGCTAACCAACAATCACATATTTGTAGAAGAATAAAATTCCACCCCTACTTCCACCATAGTGGAGTAAGCCACCTTCATCTAAAGAAGAGAGCCTTAGAAACGACAGGTGGAGACCGAGGGAATATTCGCTTACTTCTTTTCGGACGCGATACGAAGACAACAGGTCACCCTGAGATAACAGGGAGCGAACAAAAACTATAATTGATGGAGTCAAGCTCATCACCAAATGAACGATTAGCTCATCACAATGAGCAACAACTAAACAATCACAAAAATTTGAAGGAAACTCCGCAGAGAGTCTTGATGGTCGAACAAGTTAAGGCCATCCAAAACAACAACTATTTTAAAAAGGCGTCGTCGATGAGCGCTGGTGCTTTTCTTCGGGACACCAAGAAGTATTGTGCTTATCATGAATGGAGGATCTTAGGACCTCCGAAGCCTGGTTATAGAGTTGATCAGAGATAAGAAACTCAAAAAGGTGTGAAGTGTGGCCACTTCCTCGCGGAGGGTGGTCGTCCCAGCATAGAGGGCAACCATCTCCACTTCCAGTCGCTCCACCTTCTCAACTCGGACCAACAGCCACACATCTCTTCGCCCTATGAGAATCGTATTGCTCGGGTAAAAGTGTTCCACCTCCTACAGACAGTGCCCAAACAATTTGGGAGATATATGCCCTCCATCGGTCGCCTCTCCCTGGGCAACCCAGACGATTCACCCCCTCTTCCTCCCCTGGAAGCTAGTCACCTTAGGTAGCCTCCCTGGTCCATAGTTGTTGAGTCTGTGGTCAGATCAACACCAACTTCCGCCAAAACAGAATCAATGATCGTGTTCAGATGAGCTGAACCAAAAAGAAATATAAGGGAAAGAAACATAAGTAAATAATAAAAACCAAACAAGATTGAAATTTCTCATGTCAAGGATTCTATCCCACTCAAATGTCCTAAACAACACATCGCCCTCACCAACCTTCTGTTGTCCCTTGATCGGTTGTAAGGCGTCAATAGCTTCTTATGCCCCAAACAACACCACAATGTCAACAGCTTCCTGCACAGTCTAATTGACCGACACAGTTTAGGTCTCAGTCGACAGCACTGACAGATCGATAGGCTTGTCGCCAAGACAGTCTCCTTCCGCTCAAAATTCTTCCAGTTCATGGCCGCAGAGGGAGTCTGACGATCCAACTTGATCCTCAAGATCGTGCTTCTTCCTGTTCTTCACAAAAATCCTCTTTTTCCTCTTCCCACCGTCTAGGCGGGTCTTCCCATTCATTTCTCCAAAGGCCTTGCCATAAGGATTGGTCGTCGGAGCTGACTCTTCCACCATGGTGGCACTAAGAACTCAAGCAAATCAAAGGAAGGAAGATTGAGAAAAGATATGGAACATAGCCATTCATGCAATATTTATAGAAATTAAGAGAAAGAAAGTCGAGAAAATTTAATTTGTGAATCATTGATTAGTCAAAATAAGATTTACTTTGTCTTAAATTCCTTGTTCTTATCGCAGCATGACTTTTAAGAAACAAAAGAATAGGGAAACTAAATATGTACATAAAAATATTCCATCACAAATCCTGAGGAGATCTAACAATCTAAAATAAAAAAAAGATACATTAGAGGGAGGACCCACTGACAGAAGGCCTATAGGCCCAAACATCCAACCAGATGACATACATTTAAAGCTGCTATTGTAAAGGAGATCAGATAATTTGAGTCGAGCAACTAATCCAGACACAATACAAGCTCATCCAAGCCTAGCATCACAATGAAGCGAACCCACGGTAAGGGCTAATCCCTCGGATCCAATAGCTATATCGGAGACAACAAGAACTCTCCCAAAATATGATTAAGAGAAGATAAGACAGGTCTTAGCCATCCCCTGGGATTTCATTCGCTTAAGAACAAGCTACTTGTCAGATTATAGTGATTCATCTTCTACCCAATAACCTAGCTTCGCTCTATCAATAGACCTTTCTCGTTAGACATCGAAGGTCAATGGCCAGATTAGGCTAACTGATTGGCAAAACTTAGCTAATCAGACAATTCTTATCGACCCCCAACCAATAGAAGGTCACTAGACTCGTAGCTTCCACGAGCTAGTTGGCCGGCATAAATCAAATCGCTTATTCATCCAACTAAATATCAATCGAGGCCCCGCCGACCGGCCCAGGGCAGTCAGATCCTGAGCCCACATTAGTAGAATCTCAAAAATATAATCCCAACTAAAGCAAGGGCATAAATAACTTCTAATACTAAGTCCTCTTACTCTATAAATAGCGGATCATTCTATGAATAAAGGGATACACACTTCTCTCTAATTACTATTCATTACTATGCATTTCTCCCCAAAATATGTTTAAGAGAAGATAAGACAGGTCTTAGCCATCCCCTGGGATTTCATTCGCTTAAGAACAAGCTACTTGTCAGATTATAGTGATTCATCTTCTACCCAATAACCTAGCTTCGCTCTATCAATAGACTTTTCTCGATGGACATCGAAGGTCAATGGCCAGATTAGGCTAACTGATTGGCAAAACTTAGCTAATCAAACAATTCTTATCGACCCCCAACCAATAGAAGGTCACTAGACTCGTAGCTTCCACAGCTAGTTGGCCGGCATAAATCAAATCGCTTATTCATCCAACTGAATATCAATTGAGGCCCCGCCGACCGGCCCAAGGCAGTCAGATCCTGAGCCCACATTAGTAGAATCTCAAAAATATAATCCCAACTAAAACAAGGGCATAAATATAACTTCTAATACTAAGCNAGATACAAAGCTATGCGTAAATTTCTCCAATTGAGATCTAAGCAAGTTGGTAAATGAGAATCCAATTTTCTCTGTAGAGTACAACTTCTGTGGTTTCAGCTCAGTCTTCACTTGGAAGAGCAGTGGATCCAGTTCTCTCCTAAGTGTATCAACAGTCTCCATGTCTACTTCATTACCAGAGATGTCCTGAACATAAAACACATTGCTAGTTTTCTCCCCATGGGTTTCGATGTCTGCTCGAGCAACAGTAAGCCCGTGCTCTCGAAAAGTTCTTGTGACATAAGGAAGTAATCCCACACTGTTTTGAGCACAAAGCTCCAGTCGGAGTCCCTAAAGACAATATGGATCAATGAAATTGGAGAGAAGATGAGCATAAATTGTCAACCGAATGATTCAATAGGCGCTCACCTCACATTCTCGACGATTAACTGCGGCTTCCAGGCATTTTGAAACTACCTGTCTCTCTTCGTCTGTGTCTTTGATGTAGCCATCTTCATGTCTAATGTAATATTCCTGCATTGACAAGTACTTATTAAAATCAGAACATAATGCTCATTACTTGGATGACATTTCTGCTTAAATAGTTTAGTTACATAAAGCTATTCCGCAAAAGATTTGATATTATAGAAGGTGAGCATATATTGCAAAGGTTGTGATTTTCAGGGCAATGGCCTATTTTTATGGATGCAATAAAGCATAAACAAAGCAGTTTACATTCCCTTTACAAATAATTCAGTGCAAGCCATTTCCTTCTCTTTTTCCTATTTGATTTGAAGTCCAAGTTTTTTTTTTAATCTTTCTAAAAGTATAGCACTTTCCCGAAATTTTCTTACCTAAATACTTCAGATTTCCTTATTGCTTCAGGCAGCATGCAACATATCAACCTTAAAGTGGTACAAACTATACTAACAATTTAAAAAAAGACATCAACTGAAAGCCTGGAGGAATGGTTACTTACCTCCATTGTTACGGGAAAACAAAGGCCTATCCTGAGAACAGTAAGCTAACTATTTCACCCAAACTCAGTTAAAACAACATTTTAATCTAAAGTAGAAGTGGGATTCAAGTACAAACCTGAAAGGCAAAGTGATCATCGGAAGTGATTGAAGCATGGAAGATTATGTAATTCATGTCGGTGAGCGTGCACACAGTGTCAAACATGAGCTTTGGTCTATCAATGCACTCAATGTTAGCAATCAAATATCCTTTCTCAGTGCACCGATCAATAGTCACCATTTTCTCCTTTCGTCTTCTCATTGATGTGACTAAAGTGTTTGAACAACAATGTGGTGGCCCATCAAAATCTCGGTTAGCCAACATAAGCTGGTGGAGACGACGCTCCGTTTGACACATCGAGCGAATAGACTCTGTGAAACACGTTTTAATGAAAACATGATCGTTATCATGGGCTGAGTTTGCTTGCAGGACAGTAGAGAGATGGTTTTTAATGGCAGACAGTCGATTGGGATCATCAATATAGAATGAAGTCCATTGATCAGAGACATAGGCCACACAGCCAAGGCAATCATTGTGACTCCATGCATGAGCTTCTATGACATTACAATTTTCTTCAGCGAGAACAGCTAATATCTCTGAGAAAAGTCCAGGCCGATTGATCCCAATAATCTCAATGACTGTGCACTCGTGGCAGGATTCAGACTTTGCAGTGGTTTCATAAGGGTTCATAACATGATCTTGTGGATTTTTAAGCCCTCCCCTTTGATAAATGGCCTTTAACAAAGGTTAATTTGTCAAATTCTAAGTACTTTAGTTGTCCGGTGGTTTATAACATTATTCAATTGGAGAATCATAGAATTAATTGTCCGGTGATATTATTTTTCAGTCAATTCAGAATTCTAATTAATAAGGCTATCTGACCTGTTGAATGTAGTTAATGACTCTGTTATCTCGGATCTTGTTGCCGTGTTTGTCTTTCACATGAATAACTACAACAAAAAATCAGATAATATCAGATAACATAAGTTTTCAAAACAATGATGCTATCTGTTATGAATAGATTGAGCTAGCTATGCAGCATTCAAAAATTATAGATTTATGGGCATTTAAATCTGGGTAACATGTAAAAATTTGGAAAATGTGCCGATCAAAAACAGATTGCTACTAAAAAATTTAACATGCTTTACGTCGAATATATAGAAAAAAAGTGGAATGAACAAAGTTAGATTTAACAGCATAATAAATATAAATTCTGATTTATTAATATGTTGCGGTAATTCTGATCCATAGGCTTTCACTAGTCAAANAATGAGTAGTGCAGTAAGCTCGTGCCTTGACAATTAAAAATTACTCCTCAGTTTTAATTATCAAATTTTATGGTTTAAGAGATCTGTTAATGAAGTTGAATTCTGACCTAAAGAACGATGCTTTATGAAAATATGAAACGCAGAATTTCTAATTATTCATGGGCTTTAAAAAATGAGACATCAAAAGATTGCAAGATTTATGTTTGAATTAAATCAAACTAACC
>JXCR01139762.1:116627-154022 GCA_002079205.1 Phalaenopsis hybrid cultivar | reverse complement strand
ATATATATATATATATATATATATATTAATAATAGAAGAACGATTTTTGATGAAGCGAAAAATAGAATGAGAAAATTTACACCAGAAAACAGTAACACAGCGGAACACACAGATTTATGTGATAGTCAAATGTCCACGGAGTTGCAAAGGATTTTACTACTTGAGGAAAATACACCAGTCGATCATCTTGACTTACAAGAGGGATCTCTCACTTCCTTACTCTCTCTTCTTCTCTCTCTACACCGAGATACACCGAAAAAGATAAACTTACAAAAGAAATAAACTCAATTTTTCTTCTGCCACAAGTCACTAAGAAAAAGTCAAGGGAGAACAATCTTCTTCTTCCGTCGTCTTCCGTCTTCTTCCTTCTGTCGCAAGGAACTACTGCTTGTACTTCTCTTCCTCTGTCCCGAGGAAGCCTGAAGAAGAACAAAAAAAGGTCGTGCTAAATCTGAAGGAGAGCAGTGCGAGACCTCGCGATACCTTTCTTCTTTTTCTGCAAAGCACACCGACGTTCTGGAGAAAAATACCTCTCGGATAATGCGAACTTAAGAGAGTTCGAAGGATGCTTCACTTCGCGTGAGAGGAGGCGGGAGTGGTTCACGATAGAGGGAAGAGGCGGGAAAGGCTAAGCGGGATCGTACAGGAGAAAAGGCGGAATTGGTTGGCAGGAGAAGTGAAAAGGTGTGGCTTTTCACTTAGCTTTGGCGGGAACAGTTAGAACCGGGCTCCACCATAACAACTCGAACCTCCCATTATTTGCCTCTTCTTGCACAACACAGCTGCGTGCACGGCATTCCGAAGAACGAAGGAATCACAACTTACCGAAACACAAAAATATTTTCTCTTCCTCACGCACCATCTTTGCTTACGGTCGAGATCAAAGCTAAATAGGGAAGCTTCAACGAGATTACAACCTATCGAGGATCCGTAACTCCAGTCCTTTTTCTCCTCTTCACAACACAGCCGTGATTAGGAACTCCTGATACAAGATTAGAGCTAGTTGAGATGGCCACCTGGGGAATTGCGGCTTCCATGTTTCTCCTCCTTCCGCTCTATCCTTGTGATACACTAGCGGGATGACGGTGCCCCGTCACAAGATAGTCGCAATCCAGGATCCCTAAAGTCAACGACCAGATCGAGCCTACCCTCAGAACGAAAACTTGTGATTTGGGAAGCTGACTACAGAATTACGATATTCGTGATGAGATTCAAGCTAGTTGGGAAGCCAACTACAGGATCACGAGTTTCAAAATCCTATAAGAAGAAATGTCAGCAAAGAAAGTAGATGTATTGGAGGAGAATATAAAGAAAGATGCAAGTCACATTAGATTTGAGATAGAGAAAAGGTTCGTCACCATAGAAAATAGGATTTCTTCCATAGAGAGCTGAATTGAGAACGAATTCGTAGCAAAAGGTAAATGCAAGAAATGATGAAGAAGATAATGTTAGTTTCACTAAAAAACAACTATGTCTGCCACTGGGTTGAGAGACGATGTCGGGAACGGACTCTAACAACAACAAGCAAAAGGATTCACACATGAGGGCAGTGTCACAGCTTTAGGATTCTCACTAGGTTCTCACTTGATCGGGAGCTGTGGTTTCGAGCGAGAACCCAAAGAGGACTTGAGCGACAACACTTTTAAAAAAATAATATGACTTTCAAATGACTTGAACAAAACAAAAACAAGCAAGATCGAAGTTGACATAGATGGAAGACACACACGTGAGACGGAAAGAGACTCTGGTGATCGTTAAACCATTGGTTGAGCAGTTTGGGGCTGTGATATTCTCTAAGATTGATTGGAAATCAAACTACCAACCGATTCTGATGCTGCCAAATGATGTGCACAGGACTACATTTCAAAGTACTATGGGCACTATGAATTTCTGATTAAATGGAAAAGATAACCAGANAAATATAATGAACTACAGCTCAACTTAGAAAGAGAGTTCAAGCACACAAATCGAGAACTGTTACGATGTGTGTAGACAAAACACAAGAGCCAGTGCATAGGCTCCGGCTATGGGCACTCAAGCGCCCGCTGGGCGCTGCTCACAGTGGAGCCGGCGCTTAGGCGCCTGCTTTAATACACATTGCTGATGACTCCATTTCATCAGTCACATGTGTTGATTGTGAATGTACATCAATTATACCTCTTGTATGTATTTCCTACTTAACATAACCTCAACCTTTTTCTTGTTGGAAAATTATGGGAATCAAGATATATTGTTTTATTTTCTTAATTTGGTCGTCATTTGTAGTATTTTAAGATGGGGCGGGTTTTTTGGGACATGATCTAAGGATGTTTGTCTGTTAAAACTTACCAGTCTTGATGTATCATTATCAATTTTTGCTACAGTATCTACTAACTTCATCAATTCCACCTCACTTTGTCTTTAATAGTCTCTTAGTCATCATATCTCTTTCAATTTTCTTCTCATTTTTGTTTCTGACAATCAATTTGGGGTTGTCCGCACTCAATTGAATCGTTGTTTTTGCTTGTCAAATGTTAAAACAGAGAAACAACCTGCAATTTTTTTTTTTTCATTATAATGACTCTTGTGTCATTGCTGATTTTGATCCCATCCACTCAGATGTTTTTGGTCTTGCCTCTTCCCCTATCATGGGCTGTTCTTAATATTGTTTTATTCTGATTGAAGGTTACTCTAAAAATTAGTCAAACTTTATCAAATTTATTTAAAACTTTGCGGCCATATATTTAAATAAACTTTTTTTTGTCGTATCAAAACTCCAAGTTCTGATAACGCTATGGAATGGAAAGATGTCGATTTCAACAGACTCGATCCGAACACTCATTTGTTGACATTTTTACATGATATGGATTGAAATTCATGATTTATTGTTTTCTTAAAATTGCATGTGCAAATGTTTTCTCTGCTCTTAAATATTTTTGAGAAAAGGTTTCTGTCGCTACAATATATACCATTTATAAGATTCCTTCTCTTTTTATTACACATCAATCACTTCATTAATGTATCTATGGCATGATTCTTGATTATTCTATTATCAAAATGTCACGTCTATGCCTATTCTAAGGAAAAGTTTGTATGTTGTATGGTTAAAGGCGATTTGGTTTTTTATTATTATTAATATTGTTGGGTTATAAATAGGCTTATCATGTTTAGGGCTTGGTTTATGCTTGAGATTGGATTGTGAGTCTTAGGTCTATGGTTAGAGAGAGTTTTCCTAGCTCTCAAATTGTAGAAAGTGGGAGAGATTGCCTACCTCTCGAACTTTAGGTGCTTTTTTTGTGTATTCGTGTGAGCTGTTTAGATTATTGCAATAAGAATGTCTGTTTGCTCTAATTTCTACAAAAAAATTATGTGGATTTTTATGCCGAATCCTATCAAATTAGTATCAGAGCGGAGTTTTACCTTCAAACATTGAATCCAAGCTGAGAAGGCCTCGACTTGATCACAATGTACAGAAACATGTAACTTGCGTCTTTCTCCTCCTCTTGCTTCATCCCTCGCGAGTTCAGCGCGGGGAAGGCGATGATGGGATTGTGTCTTCGTAAGTTGCGTCGTCTCTTTCCCATTTTTTTCGCTAGTACAGGCGCTGCAAGGCTAGCGACAAAGGGATCACAGCTTACAAAGATCCGAAATTCCCTCCTTCCCCTCCTCCCGTGCTGTTTGCATACAATCGAGATCAGAGCGAGCTGGAAGNTATATATATATATATATATATATATATATATATAGGAAAAAAAAAATACCGCCAAACTGTTTTTACCTTTCCGGATCTTTAGGTTTTTTTATCATTCATGTTTTGAAGTGTGGAAAATTTTTTAATAACAAAACTATACTGAGAAATTTATTATCTTTTGAAGACTTAAATCATAATTAGAAAAGCAAATGCAAATTATGAAGGACGAAAAACTCAATTGAAAAATCTGAAAAGAAAAAGATGGGGGATCTGGCCCAGTTGAAATAATTTTCATTGATACTTAGTCTTAGATTATAGATGCTGTTAACCTGTCCCTGAAATTGGAGATTTCATTAGTACAATATAAAAGATCTAAATTATGTTGAATGTCTCTTATGATAGAGTGAAAAAGTGGGGAGGTGTTGATTTTGATGGCGTTGCTTGGAAATTGGGACTGTTTTTTATCTTGAAGGTGGCTATGAGATCAAACAACTTGAAGTTGGCTGATGATAGGAGGTGATTGAGATGATCTTTCTGTTGGAATGATGGGGATTAGAGCGACTTGAGACTGTTAAGGCTCTCTCTCTGTTGGAAGGAATGGAGAACAAGGTTATTTCTTTCGGTAGTTAGATGATATAAGATTCATGCAAATATCTCTTTAGCGAAAGTTCTTTAAATATTTACTTATGCTTTGGAGAGTATTGAACTAAGTGATTCCAAATGCCAATCTGAGGACTCAAATACTTATGATGCAATTATAAACTATGTCCATTGAAATGAGATTCATACGCTTAAGAGTGTAATAATGATGATAGAATACTAGAGAAGGTTCTAAACATAGCAGATTTAATCAAGTTGGTGTTGAAGGAGGGAATACTTGAAGATGGGAAGCTAGAGAATGGTCCTTCATTGTGAAGCTCTTCTTTCTTTCTCAGGAACTTTTTTCCAAAAGGTGGCTCTCACTCACTGAAAAATTCTCACTTGAGAAGGAATGAACCCAAAGCAAAGTGCGAGAGGAATTCAATATTTTCATCCAGCAAAACAGAACCTCTTGCGCTCTTTGATTTGAAATAAAACTGCAGTATATAGTTTGGTGCATGACATAGCTGTGGAAAGTGTAAAAGATTGAAGTGGTGAGAGTTTACAGTAGCTTTGGCAAGTTTTTAAATGTTCAGTGCTTTCTCCAAAGAAAGGTCATAAAGGAATGGTGGTGCTAAGGCTTCATGGGAACTTGTAGGTTTAATTAGTAGAGACAGAGTGAGGGGGGCGATTGGCCGTGACATAGAAGGGACTGTTTGAGGTGGATTCAATTGTGATGTGGTGGTCAAGTGATGCATAGTGATAAAAAAATACAGTGATGGTCAAGAGGTTTTCAAAATAAGGACAAGAGAGATGGCTAGACCAGTTAAAGCACATATATAATGCTTCATGCTACAACTCACCAACAAGGAATGCCATCATAAGTTCCAAAATATATAAAACTCATAATCCAAAGCAAATGGTTATGTAAATATGCCAGTCAAGAGAAAAGTACGTGGTGAAATGCGCTGGGTGCAACAGTAATTAGGCTTAATTGTTGACGTATGAGGTGTTCTGCATCAACTAACCCAGCAAAGTTGACAGATCAAAATTTTAACTGCTGGATTGATTGAATTAATTTCAAGGTTGTTTGTGAATAAAATTTAGATTACTAGGAAATGACGACAATAAGCCATCATTTATGTGTTGAAATGTTCATCTTCTTTAGAATCAATGGTCTATTAAGGTGGAACTTGGAAAAGGGCCACATTTGTGAAACAAATATGCCAAATCATGCTAACTTTGTCACTATCCAGGGCTTAAGTTGAGCGACTTGCAACAAGATTGGACCTTTGCTTTGTGTGAGTTGCATAAGGAAGAAGGGAGAGGAGGGGCCAACCTCATTGGATGTGAGACCAATTTAAGAAACAAAGTCAAGTTTGATACAATTAATGGATCAAAGATGCAAGCATTTGGCGATTTTGATGTCCTTTAGATATTCATTATAAGATGATCATTTAGATTTTTGATATATCAAATTTGGGAAGTTGAGCGACTTGCAACAAGATTGGACCTTTGCTTTGTGTGAGTTGCATAAGGAAGAAGGGAGAGGGGCCAACCTCATTGGATGTGAGACCAATTTAAGAAACAAAGTCAAGTTTGATACAATTAATGGATCAAAGATGCAAGCATTTGGCGATTTTGATGTCCTTTAGATATTCATTATAAGATGATCATTTAGATTTTTGATATATCAAATTTGGGAAGTTGAGCGACTTGCAACAAGATTGGACCTTTGCTTTGTGTGAGTTGCAGAAGGAAGAAGGGAGAGGAGGGGCCAACCTCATTAGATGTGAGACCAATATAAGAAACAAAGTCAAGTTTGATACAATTAATGGATCAAAGATGCAAGCATTTGGCGATTTTGATGTCCTTTAGATATTCATTATAAGATGATCATGTAGATTTTTGATATATCAAATTTGGAGTTTTTTTACTTTGTAAAATGATTTATGAAAGTTATCGATTAAATGTAAGTAAGTTTTATATCAAGATTTATAGTGATTAGATGTAAAATTTATTATGAGTCGTTAGCCCTACGACTAAACCATGTCATAAGGTTTGTTTGCATCGCAGTCTTTACAATGTTTGATAAGTTTAAGATTATTTAATATGGAACCATGAGGTTGTTGAGATGTTCTTGGGGTTACTTAGACAAATGTAATTCCTTGTTGAATGTCGACATTATGATATTATTATAATGATTTTTGTTTTTAGAACCTATCGTTTAACTCTTTTCATTTTGGGTCACAGGCTTATACTATGGAGCTAGAAACTGAAGTAGCTATACTTAAAGAGAAAAATCAAGAGCTAGAAAAGAAACAAGTAAGTTTTAACAACTAGCCTTCTTTTTTTACAAATTCTGAATAAGGATGAGCATGTTTTTGCTTGTAGATTTTTATATTTTAATGGTGCATCCATTACTCTTTACTGCAGCCTTCTTCCTTTTATGTCAAATATTAATCTATTAAACTTTTTAAATATCCATCAAATATTTGAATGTATGATATCGAGTGAGTTGCCATCTTAGAAGTAGCTCTCAATGTTACTCTTTCATTAATATTTTTTCGTACTCTTCTTTCAAAATTTTGCTATAATTGTTAAGAATAATATGAAGTATCTTTTGTATCTTTCTAAGTTTTGCATGGCTCCTGAGAATAGACACTCATGTTATATATGTAATCACGGTAGTTAGGATTTTTTTTTCTTACTGAGATACAAATTGATGACTTTAAGAACACCATTTAACCTTCTTTATGCAATCTTGAGTGCAGTATTGCCAGCTTTAAAATTATTTGAAAAGTTTATTTAAGATAAAAATACAAATTATATGTAGAAGAAAAACTTAAAATTTAGACTGCATACTTTTCATATTCTACCTTTCATTTCACTTATTCTAACTTCATATTTTGAAACAATTGTTGAATTATTTCAATATTAACACTATTAATAATGTCTTTTTAATATATGTAACTTGATAAACATTTATTTAAGAGTCTCCCGTACTATCGCACAAACAAGCCTTTGCAATCTTCATATTAGAGAGGGCTTGTTTATTCATTAATTTTGCAGTCGATAAAACCAAAGCAAGCTGTATAAGTAAGAACATTATGATGACTCTACATGATTGAGAACAAAAGGGGAGAGGGCGAGGGCTAAGGCGAAGATGGCACTATCTTGTATAGTGACACACTTAATTTACAAATATGAACTTTGGAGAAAATACATTTTAATAATGATCTCTAAATCTCAAAATCCCATTTTTAGTAAGAAGTCAAATGCTGGAGAACTAACTTCTTATTATTACCCTATCTAAAGAGAGTAGAACTCCAATTATTTGTCTTATCAAGCATTGGAGAAAGCTTTCGTTGAAACCATGAATTGAATAAAGCCTCAAATTGTTACGTATGAGTGTTTCTGAACATAGACATGTCAATGATAGTTTATGAAAGATGCTTAAATTGAATTTTTTAAAATGTAGTTATTGAATTGGCATCTTTAACTTTTCACTGTGTTCGCATGTATAGTGAAAATATCATCATAAATTAATTTAATATTATGGAATTTCTTAATCTTATAGCTCATTTGATCAACACAATAATTTTTTTTTTTTTTATAGTTAATGCATGTAAATTGGAGGTGAACTTAGCAGGATAGTACTGTTCATTTTACAGTGGATTTGACGTTGGTTGAGCTGTGGATATTTCTTTTCTTAGTAATGTCTATATTGTGTTTAATGATCAGGCAAACTCTCAAAACATTCGAGGATAATAGTAATGGACTCTCGTATGAGGGAACAGATGATGGAAGTATAATTTGGGAGATGAAAATGACCAAATTTATTATTAGAGTGACTGGATTGAATTGGTAAAACTGAAAAATGGGATTCACCAACATTTTAACAATCACATATCTGAAATAATTAATGGATTTTTTAGGTTTTTCATGAAGTTGATTATAATTTTTATGTTTGTTGTTGAGACTCTTGGAATTTTAATATACTTAAATTGCTTTCTTAATTTAATCACAGAACCTCGAAGTTTATAGTTGTCATTGACTAATTACTTCCTAATTTTTCAGGCCGAGGTTTTGGAGATGCAGAAAAAGCAGGTAAATGGCTGTTTTCTCAGTATTATAATGTTTTTTTGTCTTGGAATATTTACCATTTTTTCTGTTAAAATCACCGCCATGTTCTTTCATTGGCCGCATATATCTAGGCTTATGAATGTGTTCAATAATACTGTTTTATGTTATTAGCTAATAGAATAAAACATCTAAATAATTTTGAAAATGCCTTTGGAGCGAAATATAATGAACTACAGCTCAACTTAGAAAGAGAGTTCAAGCACACAAATCGAGAACTGTTACGATGTGTGGAGACAAAACACAGGAGCCAGTGCATAGGCGCCGGCTATGGGCACTCAAGCGCCTACTGGGTGCTGCTCACAGTGGAGCCGGCGCTTAGGCGCCTGCTTTAATACACATTGCTGATGACTCCATTTCATCAGTCACATGTGTTGATTGTGAATGTACATCAATTATACCTCTTGTATGTATTTCCTACTTAACATAACCTCAACCTTTTTCTTGTTGGAAAATTATGGGAATCAGGATATAAGGTTTTATTTTCTTAATTTGGTCGTCATTTGTAATATTTTAAGATGGGGTGGGTTTTTTGGGACAAGATCTAAGGATGTTTGTCTGTTAACACTTACTGGTCTTGATGTATCATTATCAATTTTTGCTACAGTAGCTACTAACTTCATCAATTCCACCTCACTTTGTCTTTAATAGTCTCTTAGTCATCATATCTCTTTCAATTTTCTTCTCATTCTTGTTTCTGACAATCAATTTGGGGTTGTCCGCACTCAATTGAATCGTTTTTTTGCTTGTCAAATGTTAAAACAGAGAAACAACCTGCAATTTTTTTTTTCATTATAGTGACTCTTGTGTCATTGCTGATTTTGATTCCATCCACTCAGATGTTTTTGGTCTTGCCTCTTCCCCTATCATGGGCTGTTCTTAATATTGTTTTATTCTGATTGAAGGTTACTCTAAAAATTAGTCAAACTTTATCAAATTTAGTTTGCAGCCATATATTTAAACAGACTTTTTCTTGTAGTATCAAAACTCCAAGTTCTGATAACGCTATGGAATGGAAAGATGTCGATTTCAACAGACACTCGATCCGAACACTCATTTGTTGACATTTTTACATAATATGGATTGAAATTCATGATTTATTGTTTTCTTAAAATTGCACGTGCAAATCTTTTCTCAGCTCTTAAATATTTTTGAGAAAAGGTTTCTGTCGTTACAGTATATAACATTTATAGGATTCCTTCTCTTTTTATTACGCATCAATCACTTCATTAATATATCTATGGCATGATTCTTGATTATTCTATCATCAAAATGTCACGTCTATGCCTATTCTAAGGAAAAGTTTGTATGTTGTATGCTTAAAGGCAATTTGGTCTTTTATTATTATTATTATTGTTGGGTATAAATAGGCTTATCATGTTTAGGGCTTGGTTTATGCATGAGATTGGATTGTGAGTCTTAGGTCTACGGTTATAGAGAGTTTTCCTAGCTCTCAAATTGTAGAAAGTGGGAGAGATTGCCTACCTCTCGAACATTAGGTACTTTTCTTGTGTATTCGTGTGAGTTGTTTAGATTATTGCAATAAGAATTTCTGTTTGCTTTAATTTCTACAAAAAATTATGTGGATTTCTATATCGAATCCTATTAAATTAGTATCAGAGTGGAGTTTTACCTTCGAACATTCAATCCAAGCTGAGAAGGCCTCGACTTGATCGCAATGTACAGAAACACGTAACTTGCGTCTTTCTCCTCCTCTTGCTTCATCCCTCGCGAGTTCAGCGCGGGGAAGGCGACGACGGGATTGTGTTTTCGTAAGTTGTGTTGTCTCTTTCCCATTTTTTTCGCGAGTACAGGCGCTCCAAGGCAAGCGAAAAAGGGATCACAACTTACAAAGGCCCGAAATTCCCTCCTTCGTCTCCTCCCGTGTTGTTTGCATACAATCGCGATCAGAGCGAGCTAGAAGGCCCCGACACGAAGGAATCGCGGCTTACAAAGACTCGTGTTGTTGTGTGTGTGTATATATATATATATATATATATATAATAGAAGAACGATTTTTGATGAAGCAAAAATAGAACGAGAAAATTCACACCAGAAAACAGTAACACAGCGGAACACATAAATTTACTTGGTAGTCAAACGTCCACGGAGTTGCAGACGATTTTACTACTTGAGGAATATACATCAGTCGATCATCTTGACCTACAAGAGGGATCTCTCACTTCCTTACTCTCTTTTCTTCTCTCTCTACTCCGAGATACACCGAAAAAGATAAACTTACAAGAGAAATAAACTCAATTTCTCTTCTGCCACAAGCCACCAAGAAGAAGTCAAGAGAGAACAATCTTCTTCTTCTGTCTTCTTCTTTCTATCACAAGGAACTACTGCTTGCACTTATCTTTCTGTCCCGAGGAAGCCTGAAGAAGAACACAAAAAGGCCGTGCTAAATATGAAGGAGAGCCGTGCGAGACCTCGCAATACATTTCTTCTTTCTTCTGCAAAGCACATCGACGTTCTGGAGAAAAATAACTCTCAGATTACGCAAACTTAAGAGAGTGCGAAGCGATGCTTCGCTTCGCGTGAGAGGAGGCGGGAGTGGTTCCCGACAGAGGGAAGAGGCGGGAAAGGCTAGGCGGGATCGTAAAGGAGAAAAGGCGGAATTGGTTGGCAGGAGAAGTGAAAAGGTGTGGCTTTTCACTTAGCTTTGGCGGGAACAATTAGAACCGGGCTCCACCATAACAACTCGAACCTCCCATTATTCGCCTCGTCCTGTACAACACAACTACGTGCAAGGCATTCCGAAGAATGAAGGAATTGCGGCTTACCGAAACCCGAAAATATTTTCGCTTCCTCCCGCACCATCTTCGCTTACGGTCGAGATCAAAGCTAAATAGGGAAGCTTCGACGAGATTACAACCTATCGAGGATCCGTAACTCCAGTCCTTTTTCTCCTCTTCGCAACACAATCGCAATTAGGAACCCCTGATACAAGATTAGAGCTAGCTGAGATGGCCACCGGGGGAATTGCAGCGTACAAAGACCTCAAACTTCCATATTTCTCCTCCTTCCGCTCTATCCTCGCGATACACTTGCGGGATGACGATGCCTAGTCACAAGATAGTCGCTATCCAAGATCCCCAAAGTCAGCGACCAGATCGGGCTTACCCTCAGAACGAAAACTTGTGATTTGGGAAGCTGACTGCGGAATTACGATATTCGTGATGAGATTCAAGCTAGTTGGGAAGTCAACTACAGGATCGCGAGTTTCAAAATCCTACAAGAAGCAATGTCAGCAAAGAAAGTAGATGTATTGGAGGAGAATATAAAGGAAGATGCGAGTCACATTAGATCTGAGATAGAAAAAAGGTTCCTCACCATAGAAAACAGGATTTCTTCCATAGAGAGCTGAATTGAGAGCGGATTCGTGAGAAAAAGGTAAATGCAAGAAATGATGAAAAAGATAATGTTAGTTTCACAAAAAAACGGCTATGTCTGCCACTGGGTTGAGAGACGATGTCAGGAACGGACTCTAGCAGCAACAAGCAAAAGGATTCGCACATGAGGGCAGTGTCACAGCTTTAGGATTCGCACTGGGTTCTTGCTTGATCGGGAGCTGTGGTATCGAGCGAGAACCCGAAGCGGACTCGAGAGATAATAATTTTAAAAAAATAATATGACTTTCAAATGACTTGAACAAAACAAAAGCAAGCAAGATAGAGGTTGACATAGATGGAAGACACGTGAGACAGAAAGAGATTCTGGTGATCATTAAGCCATGGACAAGTTTGTCTTTTGTATGTCTAAGGGCAATTTATTCTTTTATTATTATTGTTATTGGATATAAATAGACTTATTATGTTTAGGGTTAGGTTTATGTATGAGATTGGACTGTGAGTCTTAGGTCTACGGTTTGACAGAGATTTCCTACCTCTCTAATTGTAGGAAGTGGGAGAGACAGCCTACCTCTCGGATGTAGGTGTTTTTCTTGTGTATTCATGTGAGTTATTTGTATTATTGCAATAAAAATTTCTGTTTACCTTAATTTTTACAAAAAATTGTGCAGATTTCTACGTCGAATCGGATCATAAACTTTCGGTTGCACTTTTTTTTTTCTTTTTCAAGCTGATTAGTGAAATAAACGTCTAAGTCATTCTTGCCTATGTTGTTTCATTATTAATATCTTTTTATCTAAAGTTTGAAGGAAGTAATTGATACTTCATCAAACTCACCATTGGGCTTATTATTGGTTATAAATGGATTGATAAAATTTGAACTTTTTAGATTAGTGTGTTGAGTGGTATAACTCTCATCTTCTAACTATAGGCATCATTTAGGAATTCCATTTTGAATATGAAATATTTGTTCATATGGCTGTTTTATCGCATGTTTCCTTCTTATTGTTGTTGTATTTTGTCGCTCATCCCTTTTCAAACCACCATCTGATCTCGGTGTTCCATGGGACTAAGTCTATCAACTCGAATGAGCTTTTTATTGGATCAAAAAAGTTACTTGGGCATAGTTCGTGTAGTACAACAACTTAAATCATAATCTAAACCACTCTTCCAATCCTCATTAGTTAGCAAGATTGGAATTTGCAATATAGAACTGTTCAAAAATGATTTTGGATTGCTCCAAAAGTGACTTTAAGGGTTGAGTTTCAATTTTCTAAACAAAATGGATTTACGTATTTTGCCCAATCACACGCAAAAATCCAAAATCCCATTAACCAGACACCCTTTTGGATATTATAAAACTGTTTGTGCAAGTATACAACAAAATGTAGAGGTTCAATTTCTCTCCCACATAAATTTGAAGATGATTGATGTAGTTTCGCCAAAGGGTCGATAGCATTTCTAATGTAATGTAGGATGAGATAGTTATGAAACTACAATAAACTGTACAGTCCGCGTGTTACCATTTCATAAATTTAGCAATAATGTATCACTTTTATTATAAGGCTAACAAGAAACCGTTGTTCATTCCAAAAAATAATTTAGGTCAGCTTAATTTTGGAATTTAATAAGAAAACAGTCAAGATTTAGCAACAGCTTATCTTCGTGTGTCGAAAGAAAAACCACATGTATTTTAAACAACATCCAAAACACAAACGTAAAATCAATGATTTGATAAAGTAAAGTAAGACGAAACAATAATCTAAATAAACTCAAAGGGAGAAATCAGGTCTTGCACTCGTACAAAGAATCTCCCCCTTGAAGTTGCCTGCATTTATGAAACACTCAAAAAGTATACATCCACAACCATATACACACACAAAGAGAGGAAAGTAGAAATTTATGCCAACATTTAACTTTCATTAAATCTTGTATTCCTCATATATTTGTGAAGGAACTTTTTCATAAATTTCACTCCATGAATTGTTAAGCAATTGGGACAATTAGGAAAGAAATAGGATAGAGAGTGCACAGAGGCGGCACTGGTTTAACGCATAAAAGAAAATAAATAGAAGTGACAGAAATTAGCGCGAAATAACCTCTCAATCTATAAACTGGTAATGTATAAGATGAGAAATAGGTGGTGGTGACTGGTGGGAGCATTGTAGCTAAGTCGTGGATGAGGAAGGCGGCAACACAATTGGTAAAACTCTGGGATGACAAATTCAGATTTGCATCTATCTATCCCACTTGAAAAAATTCAACTTTGAAATATTTATTATCGTTTAGGAACATATGTAATTATAGATAAGTAGGCATAGAGTTAATCGTATGAGCCATGCTATGAATTTTACATGGGGAGCTAGTGAATATTTAGATTAAATAAAATCATATTAGAAATTTGAATTTGTGACCTCTACTGTGTTCTTTATTCACTCATTTAGAAAACAAATCTGGAAACCTTCTTCATTCATTGTCATTTCTGGTAACATCCAACCGAGTAGGGGAGTCGGATTAATTTTTTAGAAGATTTGCATACATACCACTCAATCCTTATGTATTTACATTTATGCCACCTTATCTATGCATGAAAATGTGTATTTTATTTATCTAAATGTCGTGGTCTTTTCAATGTCATATGAAAGATTTGGTCCGTATAAACATAAAAAGCAAAGCCTATATGTTAGATGCCTAAATTCATAGGAATTGGGCAGTGTATATCTAAATGCCCCAATTTTTTTCATTAAATATATATTTTTTTCCGATTTATAAGAAATAATATGGACAGATTTTGGAGCTTAATCATCAACTTGGGCAAAAAAGATCATGCTTGAGGAGGACATATACTGGTCCCTGGTGAAACGATGCCACGGGCTTTTAGAAGACAATATTGGTGAGCGCACTACACTCTTGACAGCTTCATGTCGAGTTTATTTTGTACAGAGAAGGGAAAATTCACTGCGCTGTACCTTAATTTGTGATTTATGTAGTATAACGTGGCGTGACAGTAGTTGGGCGATAAGAGCTATTTTCATACCAGCTTTTCTCGTACACTTGTACTGCATTTTTATTTTATTTTTTAATAATGTTGCTGCACCTCTTTTCTTTTTTCGAGCAAGGTTAGCGCTTGAATTAGGCATGAGATTTTTTATTCTATTTCTCTTCAATATTAATATGCTATACATTTTAGGACAACGCCAGACTTCCAAATGAATTTACTTTCAAAATATTTTAGTTTTTCGTGTTAATAATGTGTTTTTGTTTAGACATAATTCTTATATATTTATGTAGCATAAATTTTTTATATTTGCATGCAATTGCATTTAAATCTTTAACTTAATATAAATATTTTACTTTTTTTTTTTTTTAGAAGTGAAATACATTATTTTCATGCATGATTTCATTACAGCAAATTCTTAGATTAGTAAATATGAAAATGGAGTTAGATATGTAAATATACACGAATTGTGTGGCATGTTATCGTAAATAAATAAAAACGAGTTTATATTTGCGAGTGTTTTGAACGCATGAATAAAAATCACAGGGAAAAAAGCTAGGCTGTTCGGTTGAGTGAATTTATAGTCTATTATAATTCTTTCGTGGAGATTTGAGAAAATTATTTATTTGGTATAAAAAAACTATAAATATTATATAAAGAATGAATGAATTTGAAATTTANAAATATTTTAGTTTTTCGTGTTAATAATGTGTTGTTGTTAAGACATAATACTTATATATTTATGTAGCAAAATTTTTTTTTATATTTGCATGCAATTGCATTTAAATCTTTAACTTAATATAAATATTTTACTATTATTTATTTTTTAGAAGTGAAATACATCATTTTCATGCATGATTTTATTACAGCAAATTCTTAGATAAATAAATATGAAAATTGAGTTAGATATCGTAAATAAATAAAAAACGAGTTTATATTTGCGAGTGTTTTGAACGCATGAATAAAAAATAACACCATTACCTCAAAAAAAAAATTGTTTATATATATATATATATATATATATATCTATACGTTCATTTTACATTGAACAAAAAAATTCCAAAATATTTCTAATATACTATAATTATAATAACCTGCAAATTTTTACGGTGCTTTTCATTTTTAACAAACCAAACAAGCCTTGGCTGAAACATTGTGNTATATATATATATATATATATAGCTTTACGTTCATTTCACATTGAACAAAAAAATTCCAAAATATTTCTAATATACTATAATCATAATAACCTGCAAATTTTTAGTGTGCTTTTCATTTTTAACAAACCAAAACATTGTGTCAAATTCATATCAATTTATCGTGACATTAATTATAAGTGATAATTATGTGCACTGCAATCGAAACATGACTATCTATAAATTTAGCGCCTAGATTATTTTCTTGAAACTATCAAATTAGTCCATTTATGCATGCCATAATTAAATCATTATAATTTGATAAAATAAGAAACTTAGGTTAGTTTTATTGTGAATTTTAAAATTTGTTTGAGAATTTGAAGAATGAATGAAAAGGGATGTTAGTTTTGTAAATAATAAGGATTTAAGTGCTACGTATGTAATTACCCAAACAAAAAAAGATGCCACCAAGTTATTCGCAAATTAACAGGGATTGTGGTGGCTTCAGTTTTCTTGCAGCCATATTTGATAATAGAATTTTCATCAAACTTATAGTCGAACTAACCAACTTGACGGGACGAAGACAATGCGACAAAAGTTGGTCAAACCTGAGTCGAATCAATCCTAGATCAGGTCGTTAAGTCAGTTTTGAAAGATTCTAGTGCCCAATTACAAGGTCAAATTAATTCCAAATATGACAAACTTATAGTCGAATCGAGCATGTCAACAAGAAGAATCGAATGAGGCCAATATCACTGAATTTTAACTTCACTAGGGCACTCAAAAGTCCATGGAATGTCATCTGATCAAGGAGATCTCTCTGGGTAATCCGATGGAGTGGTCCAGAGTCTTTCATTATTTGTCAGGAGGCCTGTCTCATGTTTTATGAATAGAGTCTCACCCCCTTCTTGAAAGAAGACATAGACCTTGAATCAGAGGAAGCCCAAGACTTAGGGGAGGACTTAAAGGAGGCTCATATAATTTCAAACTTTGGCCTCTACGACCTATAAACATTATTACCACCGATGTATGTAACTAACTACGACCTACATGACTCACAACTCATACAACCCCAATTCCAGCCTCTGCAACATACATACATTATTTCAACTTACCACTACAGTCTATGTGGCCTTTGGACATTATTTCAACTCACTGCTACAACCTTTGTGACAAACTACGACCTACGTTGTTCACAGCTCATGTAACTCAACTCCGACCTCTACGACCTACTGACATTATTGCAACTCACTACTATACCCTTCATGAACAACTACAACCTATGTGACTTACATCTCATGCACCTCTCAATTCTAACCTCTACGACCAATGGGCATTATGACAACTCACCACTACGACCAACATAACCAAATATTACCTATGTGACTCATAACTTATGCAACTCTCAACTCTTACCCCCCCATCTTACGAATGTTATCACATCTCACCACTATGACCTACATGACTAACCACTACTTATGTGGCTCATAGCTTATGAAGCTCTCTATTACGACCTTTGTTGCCAACCGACGCTCCTACAACAATCATCACTCACATGACCAACTACTATCATGATTTTTATGCTGCCTCTACAAAAAGCTAGCGCTACAACCATCGTTTGCAACATTCATGGTAAGCTACTGCTTTCATAACAACCGAATATGGCCCTTACGGTTTGCTTTAGTGAGAACTATATTTACTGCAGCTAAATTACAATTATTAGCGATGAACTACTGTTATACATCTACGATGATCAACTTTGTAACTCCGTCTTCCTTAATTTAGGAGAATAATATACACATGTACTTATAATTATATAGTGGATTATTTCAACTGGATTGAGCCACGTGATCTAACTTCACTTTTAAAAAGTTAAAATGATGATTTTTTTGGGTGAAATTAAAAATTCGTGTGATATAATATTAGTAAAGTTCAAATATTAGATATGTAAATACATATGAAATGGGTGGTATGTAAATTAGTCTGAAAAATCAGTTGATATCTTGGTCAATCCAAGACAACTAATCTGGTTAGACCGAATAAGAAACAATGAGCTCAGATTTTTGCCATAGCGAGCAACAATTAGCCTCGGGTCAAGAAAAACAATATTCTATTTCCTGTAAAAAAATCACATTTAAGAAGTAGACCTTAAAAGTTTCTAATTTGCAATAATTCACTCACAATACTATGGTTTTTCATAGCTTTTATTATTTTCTCTCATCTTGTTAGCCTAATTGCATTACTTGGAATATTAAATTTAAAAGCATAGGATCTAATTTCCCAAGTCAATTAAAAATTTCTTGTTTAATGATATAGATTATTATTATTACCATTAGATGCAAATGCTTGAATCTTAGTAGCCTCAACAATCACATTCACTATGAAAGTGAAATATTTTTTTAGGGGTTTTGACCCTCACATTCTCTCTAGAGAGAAAAGAATAATACGACTTGAACTATAGCCCTATTGGACCGATATATCTTTTAAGGATTAATATTGGCGTATTTTTTATGTATAAATATATTTTTCAATAAAAAATAAATAAATAAAACAAATTCATCAGCAAAATAAGTATTTTCCAAGCTGGTCAGTCAAATATAGTTAATAGGCGGTTTTTAGTTGTGTTCTTATGATGACCTTGAAATTCACCATAACCACTACACTTATTATCTTTTTTATTTTTTTACTACAAAAAATTGTTATTATTATTTTCTTAGGATGCCCTTGATGTCAATGTTTTTGGCATGCCAATGTTAAGCGTTGATATCTATGTTTCACTATTCCTTCCTACGTAGAGTTGATAGAGCACCTTCATAAGCAATCATATCTTTCAATTAATATAATGACAGTATCACTAATTGAGGGGGGTAAGTGAGACACAATTATAAATAGCAACCCTTAAGGTAGCAGTTATCATCTAAATATGTGTCATAGTTGATATTCTTTTATGTCATTTGCTTCATAACCACGCATCTAATCTTTTCTAGCAAATCAGCTATTAGTTTACTTAAGTCTATCCAAGCCATAAATTGAACGATTATACTAAGCTATTTGTAATATAACAACTTTTATCAGGTATATGTAGCTCAAGCTGATAAGAATAGAGGAGCGCGTTGAGATCCAAGTGTTTTGGCTACAAATTCTTGCTCTTTGTATGCATTTACAACTACCCATTGAATGCTTTGAATCTTAATGCTGTCTTCACAATGATCATAAATTTTAATATTATTTTGAACATGACAAATAAAATTTTTGTTCCACATTCAAAAAATTATTGTTAATAGCTTCACATTTTTTTCTTCATATCAGAAATAAATGCTAACATGCAATCTCAATACCAAATGACTTGTCCTATTATTTAAAAAGTATCCCATTATTTTTCGTTTCATTTTAACAAATTATAATGTTATGGTAAATGGGTCATTACTGTCTTCTAAATAATTCGTAGATAATAATTCACCTAAATAATTTGGTTTAACTAATAATAAAATCATCCATGAATATCTTAAATTTTGCAAAAAAAAAAAAAAAAAACTTGAATGAATTATGTTTACCAACATTGGTGTAATTATTATGAGAGACAAGATGCTTGTTAAGTAGTTGTAACCTCAATGTGAGTACCCTCCAATTTTCACTAACAAATCTATAAATTTTATCATGAGCTAACTCTCTTGAATGACATAATTCCATTTATGATAGTAATAAGCCATGTGTTATCACTAAGCTATTGTAGCTATTTGTTAACTATATGTTGAATCTCATGTCTCATGAGCAACCAAACTATACATTGTCTACTTATTATTGACTTTATGAACACCTGGATAAAGATGTGAGCAACCAAACTATACATTGTCTACTTATTATTGACTTTATGAACACCTGGATAAAGATCTGAAGCGTCGAATTTTCTAATTTCAAATATCTGACCATCAACACAAAACTAATCCATGATTCATCATGTACATCCTCTCAGTGATTAAATGATTATTACTTATGTTATCTAACACTAAAATTCTCTATAATACTTTTGGATTATAAAAATTACTGAAACCTTATAAAGTTGACAAAATAAAAACCAAAAAAAGCCTTAACTTCTAATGCTTCACCATCTAATAAAACAATGGAAAAAAATAGAATTAAAAGTAGTGATCTAAATCAAAGCATTGATATAAAAATGGCTCCATCTAGAATTACCAATTTTGTTCTCCAGACATATAGACCAAGCAGTATCCGTGTCAAATTTGCATAGATGGTTTTTATTTTATAATCACAATTGATTATCAATTGAGCATTTTGTTCTATTTTTTTTCCCATCATCTCTCTACTAAATATTTCACAAGAAATGTGAAATGTGCCCACAAAATTGCACTCTAAAAGCATCATCGTAAATGAAAACTAAGCAAGCAATGGGTCCACAAACCATCTGAAGTAATAAGATCGTATAAATCTCGAGAATCATGCCCGATAAGTTATTAACATCTACTACACCTCAACAAATCTCAACAGGAATAGATGTATATTAGAACTGTTTTAAATTTCTTTGAGAAATTTTGTTGGTCAATTTGCTTTCCCTTGCCCTCTCCTCAGTGTAGAATAACATTTTGAGGAGAGAATGTTGAGCAATGCCTCATTTTTTAAGTTTCAGATAAAGTTTTATAAATGGAATTGCATATGTTTTGGTGTAAAGTTGAAGTTAACAAGATAGATAAGTTAGCAACATCTATATATTTTCTGATCAACTAATATAAGTTATGGAATGAAATATATATGAGTATTGTTCATCTGTTTTATTCAAAATTTTGGTGTACTTATTCTGCATACGCATGCATTGATGTTAGCTGGCTGATTTGATTGCTCTTGCATATGCATATGTTTTGATGCACGCCCGAAGATTACATGCCAGATAAGTTACCAATAACCAATTTTTTGCTTCTATCACACTAACCAAATTTGGTCATGTTATGCTGGAGCCCGATCCTATTCCAACGCCCGCTCCCACCTTCACGCTTACGTACCTGATCGCGAATCATCACGATCTCTCGTTCACACCTCCCACTCAATCGTGAAACTGTTCCCGCTCTCGTTTCGCCAATAGTCGCGACGTCTCCCTTCCTCCCCTCTTGTTTGTGATAAAAAGACTTCGGACAGCTCTCCTTGAAGTTTAAGAAGTCACAATGTTCTTCTTCGGTTTGCTCGGGATAGAGGAAGGAAGGTGTAAGAAATAGTTCCTTGTGGTGAAGGAAGAAGAAAGAAGAAGAAAATTGTTCTCCTTTGACTTCTTCTTGGTAGCTTGTGGCAGAAGATAAATTGAGTTTATTTCTCTTGTAAGTTTATCTTCTTCGGTGTAGAGTTTATTCGGTGTACCTCGGTGTAGAGAGAGAAAAATAGAGGGAGAAGAGAGCAATGAAGTGGAAGTGAGAGAGTCCTCTTGTAAGTCGAGGTGATCGACTGGTGTAAATTCCTCAAGTAGTAAAATCCTCTGCAACTCCGTGGACGTATGCAATTTGCTGAACCACGTAAATTTGTGTATTCCGCTATGGTGTTATTGTTTTATGGTGTGAATTTTTCTCGTTATATTTTTCTCTTCGTCGATCATTCTTCTGTTTGTTTTATATATATACCACAACAACTGGTATATCTAGATCTCGTCACAACAACTGGTATCAAAGCTTTGTTCATATTTGAGGAAAGACGATGACTGCAGATGAAGTGAAGGTTTCAGGGATCGAGAAATTTGATGACACATATTTTGGTTATTGGAGAATGCAAATAGAGGATTATCTTTATGGGAAGAAACTTCATCTTCCGTTATTGGGGAAAAGACCTAAAAAGATGGATGAGACTAAATGGAATTTGTTGGATCAACAAATTCTAGGGGTTATTCAATTGACCCTATCGAGGTCCGTTGCACACAACGTCGTCAAGGAGAGGACGACTGCAGATTTCATGGGAGCCTTATCAGGTATGTATGAAAAGCCATCGATGAATAACAAGGTGTACTTTATGAAGAAGTTATTCAATTTTAAGATGGTGGAAGGTGTTTCTGTTGCTCAACACATGAATGATTTCAATACTATCACAAATCAATTGTCATCTGTTGAAATTGATTTTGATGATGAGATACGTGCACTGATATTGTTGGCATCATTGCCAAATTGTTGGGAAGCCATGAGAATGGTAGTTAGCAGTTTTGCAGGAAAATCTAAACTTAAGTGTGATGATATTCGTGATTTTATTTTGATCGAGGAAGTTCGTAGGAAAGATTCTGGCAAGATCTCGGGTATGAGTTCGACACTGAATGTTAATTTCAGAGGGAGATAACATGACAAGAACTCAAATAGAGGGAGTTCAAAATCAAAGTCTGGTCTGCAGGCAACCTGCTGAAATTATGGTAAGGTTGGACACATAAGGGGAACTGCAGGAATCCCAAGAAGATGTAGAATGATAACATAAATGTGGTATCTGAAAAAGTACATGATGCAGTGTTGTTGACAGTTCATAGTTCTGTTGATGATGAAGTGAAGATAATAGTGGGTCCGGGGCACCCATTTCTATTGTTCCACAGACAGATGATGGAGAACCACAGAGTTATGAAGAAATCTTACAAGATGAAAGTTCGAGCAAGTGGGAGTTAGCAGAACTTCCACCATGGAAGAAAGCATTACACAACAAGTGGATGTACTAGGTGAAGACTGAGCGTGATGACAATAAGAGATACAAAGCTAGACTTGTTGAAAAAGACTTTCAACAGAGGCAGGATATTGCCCATGCAGCGGGAGTTGCAAGCAGAGACAAGGGTAATTCAAAAAATAACTTAGAGGTGCAAGGTTATTTGAACCCTGCTGATATGTTCACTGAGGGTGTTGCTCTTGAGAAACTGAAGTTGTGCACAGCTTTAGTTGGTCTTCTAGAGTGAAGAGAGAGGCTTTGAGTTGCAGAGGTGAATGATTCAAATTGGAGGATTTATGACGGAGGATTCATGTTTGAAGAAAAAAGCAACGCCTCTAGTGGAGGAAAGTTCAAGGAGATGACATTGTAGCATGTGTATCAGTCCCCAAGTGAGAGATTTGTTATGTTGGAGCCCGATCCTATTACTGCGCGTGCTCCTGCCTTCATGCTCCCATACCCGATCGCGAATCGTTGTGATATCTCATTCGTGCCTCCCACTCGACTGCGAAACTATTCCTGCTCATGTTTTACGAATAGTTGTGACGTCTTCCTTCCTCCCCTCCTGTTCGTGATAAAAAGACATCGGACTACTCTCCTTGAAGTTTAAGAAATCATGGTGTTCTTCTTCGGTTTCCTTGGGATAGAGGAAGGAAGGTGCAAGCAGTAGTTCCTTGCTGTGAAGGAAGAAGAAAAAAGAAGAAGATTGTTCTCCCTTGGCTTCTTCTTGGTGGCTTGTGGTAGAAGAGAAATTGAGTTTATTTCTCTTGTAAGTTTGTCTTCTTCGGTGTATCTCGGTGTAGAGTTTCTTCGGTGTATCTCGGTGTAGAGAGAGAAGAACAGAGAGAGAAGAAGAGAGAGCAACGAAGTGAGAGTGAGAGATTCCTCTTGTAAGTCGAGGTGATCGACTGGTGTAAATTCCTCAAGTAGTAAAATCCTCTGCAACTCCGTGGAAGTAGGCAATTTACCGAACCACGTAAATTTGTGTGCTCTACTGTGGTATTACTGTTTTCTGGTGTGAATTTTTCTCTTTTTATTTTTCGCTTCGTCGATCGTTCTCTTGTTTGATTTATATATATACCACAACAACTAGTATATCTAGATCTAGTCACAACATCGAGTGTATAATTAAAGCTTAGTGAGATCTCTTAACCAAATAAAACTCCATCCATAATCATTATTTTCCCAAATCAACTAAACACTTGAATGTGCTTCCTAGCAACAGATAGTATCCATGAGAAAATTTCCTTCTCAATTTAAAATTGACAAATGGTGATCGGTTAAGCTCTTTGACAGTTATTTTTTATTTTCGCTCTAAGTAATAGTTGCATGACATTCCCTAATTGATATCTTATTCAAGATTTAACCTCAATGTAAGAATATGCAGAACAAGTACACATAAATTCTGAAAGAAACAAATAAACAATACTCATATATATTTCATTTCATAACTTCTACTGTTTGATCATAATAAGAATTGATGCTGTTAACTTATCTATCATGCAAACTATCACTTTGCATCAAAACATAACCATAAATATTTCATTCCATAAAAAATATATCAAAACTAAAAAAAAAACAATATTCAACAATCATCCCCCAAAATGTTATCCTACACTGAAGATGAGGGAAATTGGCCAACAAAATTTTTCAAATAACGAAATTTTTTGAAAAGCTGTACTCATATATCTTTGCAAAATAAATACACAAAAAATTCTGAAATATATAAATTAATAATGCTCATGTATGATTCATTCCATAACTTCTACTGGTTGACCATGATAGGTAAATATGTTGCTAACTCATATATCTTATAAACTTCAATTTTGCATCAAAACATATGCAATTTCATTTATGAAATTCTTTTAAGAACTTAAAAAAGGAGCCAATGATCAACATTCCCCATAAAATGTTACTCTACACCGAGAAGAATGCAAGAGCAAGCAAATTAACCAACAAAATCTCAGAAAAACTGTACAAAATTTTTTGTCTACCAAACAACTAAGAAAATTAATAAAATTATGTTGATTTAGTACAATCATAACAAATTAATTAGGAATAAATTCATCCTAATAATTCAACTAACTCAATAAAACTATTGAAATTCAGAAAAAAAAAAAACAAATCATCAAAACCATTTTTGTTAAATTTGAAAAACTTTTTCACAAATAAGAAAAATTGTATGAACTTTCATTTATAAAAGATTACAGCTATGCCTGATTATGATATTCCTCGTTCGTAAAAGACCAAAGAATCAATTCCCAACTGCATGCACAGGCATATCCTGTAACTTTGTATTCTTTTCATGGACGAAGTCACTGCAAAATAATCTATCTGATTTTGAAAAGAAAATATTTATATAAATTTAGGATGTTATCTTACTTTAATTAATCCAGCACAGGCTACGCAGCAGACAAAACGAAAGGTAAAGATGTTTTTTGTCTTAATCTGAACGAAAGAAATGGTACAAAGGATCAGCACAAAAGTCTTGTGATTTGCAGCTGGCGATTAATTCTTTCTCTTACTACGTCGTCGGCATTTGTGTTAGGCTCTCGTTTTCTTGAGGAGCTTGAGCTGGTGCCTTGACATCAATTGTGGATAAAATAATGGGCAGATATTTGGTTGGGATCAATTTTTATAAGGCGTTAAGAAAAAAATCTTTAATATGTCACTAAATAGGTTGCAATGGAAAAAAAGGATTCATGTAGATGATCCCACGTAGTGGGATTAAGGCTTTATTGTTGTTGTTGTTAAGAAAAATCTTTATGATATTTATTTTATTTATCTTATATAAATATCCTAATAGGTTATTATTATATGAAATGTGACATAATAGATTTTTTTTTTAATTATTTGGGAATTTTTTGTTGCTTGAAATCAAATAATTTCATATTATTTAAAAAAAATATATGTTCTACAAGCTATTTTTTAAAATTTATTTTAATCAAAAATAGATCAAGATATTATGGCCTAATTTTAATATTGGCATTGTCTTAGGTTAAAATTATACTGTCTATGATTTTTTTCTTAAAAAAAGGAGCTAGAATTTGGTTATAGATATTGCCCTATGAATATATATATATATACATATATATATCAATGGGTATTTTAGAATAATATCATCTAACACTTTTAAGGATATAAGGTTCAGAACATTGATGTTCAAAATGTGTTATGAAATTGACATTGAGCCCTTGGGGAAAAAAAAATTGATTGGTGGCTCTAGTATGGTGTCGTGGTGCGTAACTCAGCACTGCAATGTTCCATTATATTTAATGAACTTTTCATATTTTATTATGAGGGGCTAACAGGAACATTACATACACAATTATGCAAAAAAATGTACAATAAAATAAAGAAAAATAACTATTTTTTGTCATTTTTACTCACTCAACGATGTAATAATAATAATAATAACAAGAATAGAAACACTAAACATTCCACTCAATAAAGAGGAACAACACGGAAGCAGAAAAGCCCAATCCCTTCCCAAGAACTGTCTAGAACATGGAACATTCACACGACATGCATGCAGATTCCATCCATATTTTTTCGATTTAGAGCAAAATAATGCAAATGCTACTCAGATCCACATCATGTCTTTAAAATAGAACAAGTGATGTCCTCAAATCATAAAGAATCCTTATTTTCACAAAAATACTGTACAAGGTGGGTTGAACTTCAACTAGATCCACCAGAGGAAGAAAGGCTGCAAATGCAATGCCCTGTTACCGTGAATCCAAATAAAAACAGGAGAATCCTTGCACTAAAAGTATAATGCATCAACTAAAATCGGATTAGAAGTACAAGAATTTCAATCAAGCGATCTCACACTTCAAACGGTTGGTCAAAGAGAAACGTATACGAACCGTCAGAGCTTCTCATCAAAATGTCAAAAAGCAACCACAAACCACGCAGGGTTCTTTTCTCGTTCACAATAAGCCCGAATGAGCACCTCACATAATAATCCAAACCACGGAAAACATTGAAAGATCAAGCATCCACAAAACACGAGAGCATCAAAAGAATGTGGCTGTAAGTTGAGGTTTCTATGACCTACATTTTGAGATTATAAACCTAAGGAAAACATTAAGTTTTAAAATCTAAAGATGTTTGACCTATATATTATGACTATTAATAAAGATAATCGTTGATGGTGTAATAAAACATGAACGGATGGAGATGATTGGAACGATACTTTTAGTTCATTCATGCGATCTTTCGGTATTTTGAATATTCATATCCAAATTACACTGTAAATACTTGCCAATAAAAAATCATATATACAACTTATTTTAATGTTGAGAAGATTCTTGCCTTACTTAAGGTCAAGCTCACCCCAATAATCTCTTTCAAAAGACTTAAGGAAAAAAAAATAAGAATAAAATTAAAAGTACAAAAAATGAGGTTGTACAAATGTAAATATTCTAGTGTTAAGATCAATGAATATTGAAACATGTTTAAACTAGAGAATTCTAATCCTTAATTTTTTAGTTTTTGTGAAGAATAAATATCAAAATGTAATTTTTTATTTTATTTCACCATAATTTTCAAAATTGATGTGTTATATATTGTATATGAATAATTATCCATTACAGGCCAACAACAAAATTAATGGCACTTTCTAGCCCTCGTCGTAGCTATTGGACCTATCTGAAGGACCGCATGGTTCACTCACCATCATCAAATATGGCCCAACCATTTTTTCTACCAAGCAGGTATGCTAAAACTATCAAGCAAAGTGATATGCTAGCGTTTCAACAGTTAACCCTAAGGATTTACCAACAGTCGAAGTGAAAATCATCATTAATGAGCAGATATACGTACATATTCATTTATGAGCCATTTGAAATCCATCATCGTCTTCTCATTGAGACATCATAGATGGAATAAAGGTAGTACTGTCTATGAGTTTTATATTCTTTTTCTTCTCTATGTAATGGGGAAAGGGGAAGGACCACAAGGGGGGCGCAAGGGGGTGTGGGTTGGGTCAAGGAGTGGTGAGAGGGCACCTTGAAAGAAAAAAAAAAGGATCTTCATATTGATGCTTACAAGACCTGGCTCATGATGTGGGACATCATCTTCATCATCTTCCTCCTCTTTTCACTAAAATCTTCCTCAAATTGTATGAGCCCATGAATGATATGAAACCATACATCCTAAAAGGATTCAATATATAATGTAATGCATTTGTGTGTGTGTGTGTGTGTGTGTGCTGATTAAAATCAATAGTGATATGTCATCAGGAAATCTTATCACTCAGCACAAATCTTAAGACAAATAACATAGATCTCGAGATGATTTTATGGGTAAGAAATGTTCAAATTTAAATTAAAATTCATACCAAACTTAAATTTCAGCAAACTTATAGTCAAATTGACTGGATCGACGTGATGAATCCAATGATACCAAAACTGATCCAATCGGGGCTAAATCAAGCATGGATCAATTCACTTAACCACTTTGGGAGGTTTTGGTTAGTTATTTGGGGGTCAAATCAACTCTAAATTTGAAATGCTTATAGTCAAATTAAGTTTCTCGACAGGTGGGATCTAAAGAGCCAAAGCTACCTTAATTCTGAGGTCATTAAGGCCCTCAAATAATTAGAAAATTACATTATGATCAAGAGGGATTAATATGGGCTATTCGATTAGATGCTTATGGGAGTTATTGGCCAAAGAACGAAATCATATAAAGGATGATTCAATCCCATAATAAGATTATGCAACTTCTACAAAAAGCTCAACAACTGATAGTTGTAGAAGTGGGTGAGGTTCACCTATCCTAAGATCAACTATTAATTAGAGATCCTCATATAAAGGATGCTTTACCAACATCCACTCATCATAGGAGAGTTATTCCTCAACTGTGCAAGGAAGTTAATTTTCTAAAAATGGAAGCTCTCCTCCAAAGATCTTTGCTCCACACACTTTTTCTCCAAGCTTCTAAGTATAATCCCCCCTTCAAGGCCGAAATCTCTCAGCCCTCTCCAAACTCAAAATGAAATTTCTATGTGAGGGAAGTGAGACTAGCCAAGCTTCCACCTCAAGCCAACTAGTCTTTCTCTCCTTTTTTGCCATATTTTGCCTGATCCAATTTTCAAAATCTTCCCAAAAAAGAGTCAAAAGAACCATCATTAGCTCACTTTTTGCCTTCCCCATGCCATCTTCTCATTAGTGCACTGAAATATGGTTTGTTTCTTCAAAAATAAGTATTTTGATCGGTCATTCATTAAGGATATTATCGCTAACGATTGTCGTGGATCACGATGTCGGTAGGGTGTTCCAAACTATAATTTTTGCTCGAATGACCATAGGAAGGTGCTCATCGATTCGAAAGCCATGAAAAATTGCATATCTCTAAAATAAATCCCCATAACAATAGAATAAAAATTTTAGAGGTTTCAAGCTGAGGTTTTTGGTGGCGATGGACATCCCAAACCCCCACAGGGATAAAAGATCGGTCTGAATTCAAATTTTCCCAAAATGTGTGTGGGAGATTTTGGCGAATACCCTTGGCTTCAGAAGAATCCAAATTGATGGAATTTTGTCTCTCAACATTAGAGAAAATGTAAAACATGTTTGGAGTCAAGGCTAACACAACCTCACGATGAATTTTTTCTGGTAGGGTCAAGTCGGTATCAGTCCTGATTTCATACTTAGAGCACGTTCCAGAAGGTCCGATAGGATTTTTTAGACTACGGAAAGCTAAGCAAGGTCTCGCTTCCATAGACTGACATCACACTCATGTGACATCCAAAATGGATGCAATAAAGGAACCCTAAAAAGTGTGTTACGTCAATAAGGCACATTACACTTGTTGGAAACATCCAGTTTTTGATTGAACCAAGGTTAACAAGATGCTCAACGCAACCCGGTCGACTGAAATCATATGAGGAACTAGCTCAACTAAGAATGATGAATTAACTAGTTATAATAGTTTACCCCTTATGGGTATCAGTTCAACTAGTAAGGGAAAAAACATGATGATGATAGGGTGGAAATCTCTGAGATGGAACCCCTATTTATATGAACGGATCTTTGTACATTTACACGATGTACCCCTAAATTATGAAGGTATGACGGGGGTATTCTAGTTCGTACATGAATATTACCCATAAGACCCATGAGTTTGGTCGAGCAGACATTTATTGAAGGCCTGCATCAACTGTTTTGGAGATGGATGATCTGTTTCACTTTTTCGATTCACTGCGATTCACCCCTCATCCGTCCGAAATGCGCCACCTTCCTGGTACATGGGACTGACCGACTGAGCCTGTGGTCCAAAGTCATCCTAGTTAGATCCAGCGGGGCCACGACACCTCCTTCACCATCCAAAAAATGTCTTTGTGATTCACACTGGCATATGTTTGATGTACGCTAAACATTTGATATGATGACATCAATATGGTCCCTATTTTGTTGAAAAGAATATGATTTAATTAAATTATTAAAGTTTATTTATTTTTTAAGTTAAATGGCTATTTTTGTGATGTTCATAACATTCATTGGAATAAATTTGACACGTTTAAAGGTTGTTCTCTCAAAATTTTCCTTTTCAAATGAATTTATATTCTTAGTGTCTTAAAATTATGGATGATCGTAGAAGTGATTATTAGTATTGATCTGCATGCTTTTTAATCAACATATAAACAATCATTTGATCCTATTTTTGGGTATAAATGAATGACATGAATGAATAGAACTCTCCATTCTTGAGATAAAATTTTTAATATCATTTAAATACACACCACTCAATTCCTCTGCATTTACACATCTAACAACTTTTTTTCTTTCATTTATATCACAAAATTCATTCATATCACATACAAAAAATATTATCATTTTATTTTTTTAAAAGTTAAATACACCTTATGCATAGTCAAGTAGGTATGCATGTAAAATATGAAGTTTAGATGTTACATATGTAAATACATGAGAATTGAGTGGTATGCATATAAATCTTCCATTTTTTTAGTGGTTTAGACTTCGATGGAGAGAAATGAAATGAGTGGTATAATAAAAAATTCAAACTTCATTGCTAATGAAAACTCCGAAAGGTCCGAAGATCACTAAATTTCTCTTTTTTGGTTTTTTTTTTTTTGGCTTAATAATGGGAATTGACAAGTTTTTTTATATAATTGTTATCTCCTTTGTTAGCTACTGTTTGCAATTCATTAAGTGGTCGCATAGTGCCAAAATAGTGTCTGATTAGTTACATGAGGTAATTTTAATTGCATTATTTATAAATGTGCCAAAATAGTCTATGTACTCTTAAATTACGTATGTAATAATCCCAATAAAGGACTATTAAGGCGCAATTTTAAAAGAGTCAGGAACTATTTTTAGACTTTTATAAACTTTGAGACTAATACAGTCCCGTATAAATAATCAAGAAATATTTTAACACTTTAATTTTGTTCTGATTTAATTGTGCATTTTCTCCTATTCAGGGAGGTTTCAAGGATGTTTATTTTGATTCTCAATCTATATTTTGGAGATGTGATATTTTATGGTAGAATGCGAGAAATTATTATGTTATTATTAAGAACCGAGTAAAACAACATTTTTATTACCCCATCAGCTCCAGGTAATGCCGAGAATATCTCACCTCATTTCATTACCCATACTATGATATTTATAGTGTATATAAAGCCTATAATAAATCTTTTAGATTTGTTACAATGAGCAGTAATGGGCAGGCATACTGCCGTTCGATTATGACAAGATATTATTGGTGTTAGGGACCACTATTTGTGCTATGTCTAATACCCTTCTGTAAGTTGATGCTTCTTGAGAGAACCGTCAGCTTGGTACAAAGATCATGAAATTGAGTTTTGGGAAGGGCTTTGGTGAGGATGTCCATTAGTTTTTCTCAAGGTGGAATGTGTTTGAGTTGTGTATTGTGAAGATGGATGTGATCACGAAGAAAGTGGTGATCAATCTCTATATGTTTGGTCTTGACATAAAAGATGTGGTTCTTGGCTAGAGTGATTGTTGAAATGTTGTCTTGGTGGAGTCGTGTAGGCTGAGTTACGGGGTTACCAAATTCTTATAGAAGACGCCAAAGCCATAGGATTTTAGTCATAGTTGTGGCTAATGCTCTGCTTCCATTGAGGACTGAGCCACAGTGGGATGTTTCTTCACTTGTAATGAAATGAGAGCATTGCCATGAAATGTACACACCCCAGTTGTGGATTTGAGGTCATAATAGTCCCTCGCTCTGAAAACATTAACATAGGATGTGAGTAATAGGTTTTCTGGTTCTATAATCATGTCGAATTGATTCGTATCCTCAAAATAATGAAATAGATGAGTAAGCCGCATGTAATCAAATGTTGTAGGCGAAAACATCTTTTGGTATAGATGATTAACGATGTAGGAAATATACAGACGTGTCATTGTGAAACATTGAAGTGCTCCTGTTAACTAGCAGTAGAGTGTTGGATTAAGAAATGGAGGACTTGGAACGATTCCCATGAAGCAAACAACCGTTCCAAGATGTTTGATATGGAATCAAGTAGCTAGATTTTCAGTCAGTTGGGAGATCACTTTGGAATCATTGCTTGTGATAAGGATGGCGTCAACGTATAGTAGAACAAAGATGAGATCATTATGATTATTTAAAGAAGCAGTGATGGATAGGCTTTGCAGCTTTTAAAAAACTTGTACAATAAAAAATTTGGAGAAGGTGTGGAACCACTAGCGGAGGTCTTATTTTAGTCCATATAGGGATTTCTTAAGCAGACACACATAGTTCAAAAATTGTGTATCGTGAAACCTCGATGGTTCTTTCATGTACATTGTTTCATTGAGATTTCCATGGAGGAATGCATTTTAAAGGTCAAATTGAGGTACATTCCAATCATGATGGATAACAACAATGAGGAATATGTGAATAGTAGGAAGTTTAGCTACGAGGCTAAACGTTTCATGGTAGTTTAATCCAAACCCTTGTCGGTGACCTTGAGCAACAAGCCTTGCCTTGTATCGAGTAATTATCTCGTGGGTGTTAACTTTGGTGATGTATGCCCACTGTGAACCTAAATTTGTTTGATTTGATGGGGGGAGGAACTAGTATCTATGTTCCTTGTCTTTGAAGAGCATCAATTTCCTCTTGCATGGTCTTCTGCCAATGGGAGTGTCTATATGCCTAAGTGTAGGAGGTAGGATCAAGTATAGATTGAATGTGATGTAAGAGATCTGTTTTCCAATTGGCTTGAGGATTCTCGACTTTGAGCAAGTTTTCATGTGGTGCAAAGGTGGTTGGACTATAGGTGGAGTCAGTTGGTTGGGCGATACATGTAATGGAGAAGTGGTGGCATTGGTAAGTGGATATGTAGAGGATATTATAGATGGATTAGGAGGGGAAGATGGAAGCATAGGAGATAGATTGGCAGTGGGTGTTAACAAAAATAATGGAGTTGGAGAGGTGGAAGGTTGATGAAGAATTGGAGGTGTCGTAGAAGAGGACTGAAGTGAAAAATGTGTTCATCAAAGACGACATTATGGGACACTATAATTTGGTTGGTATAAGGATTGAAGCATTCATAACCCTTATGTTGTAAAGAATAACCGAGGAAAATGCATTAAAGTATTAAACGACTCTTGGTTTAAAGTTGTGAGATATTTGGGGTTTTTGCTAAGGGTAGCAAGCTCATCTAAATACCTGAAGAAGAGTGCAGGATGGAGAAGATTGGTGAAGATGTTCATATGGTGAGAAGTTGTTCTTGTAGGCATCTAACTAATGAGGTGTACGATAGTTTGGAGGCTGTCAATCCAAAACTTGAAGGGATATGTGCTTGATGTAGTAAGGCTCGAGTGGTTTCATTGAAGTGTCAATGCTTTCTTTCAATAAAGTTGTTTTGTTCTGGGGTGTAGGGACAAGAATATTGGTGTAGAATGCCAAAGTCATTGAAAAAGATATTTAAGGTGTTATTATTATATTCTTTGCCTGCATCATATCACAAATTTAATTTTAGTATTGAATTGATGTTGGAATGATTTATTGAAATTCTTAGAAATGTTTGTGGTTTCAGATCTTACACACATAGAAACCACCCAACATAATTTAGAAAACTCATCAATAAAGAAATATAGCATCTATAGCCTTGATAAGAAGTAATTGGGGAGGGACCTCATACATTACTATGAATAAGTTCTAGACGTTTGTATTATTGTCCTATAATAGATACAAATCACTCTTTGTGGCTCTTGGTAAGATTGCAAGTGTTACATGAGGTTGAGCAAGAAGGTATGAGTAGAATGTGATGTTTGGATATGGTAGCTATGATGTCAGAGTGTGGATGTCCCAAGCGTCGATGCCAAATTCAGCTTGTTGTATTTTCGAAAGAGATGTAGTAAATACTTGTGGCAGATAAGTAGATGTTGGAATGGAGTAAAGTCCTCTAGAACTGAGACCCTTGAGAAGTATTTGTTGAGTTTGTGGATTCAAAATGACAAAACTATGAGGATCGAATGATATTATGACATTGTTGCCTTTGGTTAGTTTTTGGATATAGAAAAGATTATGAAAAGAAGAGGCATGTTATAAATTTGGTAGAGTTTGAGCATACAATTGAAATTGGGAAGAAGACCGTCACCTTAGTACTGAATTGGAACTATTTGTTAGTTGCCCACCATTACTTATTCATTTCTGTGATAGCTGATTGGAGTTGGCTTAAGTCGGTCATGAAATGTGAGGTTGCACTGAAGTCTAGAATCCATTCCTTGGAGGTGGCAGTGAGGGCTTGAGCTGGAATTGATGGTGTATGTTCAAGATTCGTCTGATGCTAAAAGATAGATGCAAAATGACTTGTTTTATGACATATTCGGCATATTATATTGGTTCTCGTTGATATTCTTCCTCTTGATGAAGCATTGGAGTAACTTCCTTTTGAAATTGTTAATTAACTTCAACCCCTTCCTCTTGTAGTTTTGTGTTGCGTCCTCTGTATGTATTTAGCAAATAGGGTATTTTAGTTATAACAATAGACATTACATTCTCATTGTTGATATTAATCTCTTCATTAGAGAGTAGATAACAGAGATCATCCAAGGCAATGGGTAGTATTGATGTTCTAATAATTGTTTTAAATGCATTGTAAGTGGAGGTAATCCATTGAGTATTTAGAGGGTGACATCTTCTTGGTCTGCCTTGGATCCAACAACAGTAATTTGATTTACAAGTATCTAAATTCCTATCAGATATTGCTCAATCATTTGATCCTTCATTGATATACTATGCTATTTTCTTTTTTCAGTTGAATCACTCCGACTAATTTGTAGGTTTTAAACGACACTCTATAACAACCCAAATCTTAGTTGTGGTATGAAGATTAATGATACGAGAAAGAAAAATATGTGATATTGTAGAGTATAGTAATGCCACAAGATACTGATCAATGAGAATTGAGGAGGACAAATAATGTCGAGGACAAATAATGTCGCCATCAAAGAAGCTGACAAAATCCTTTGACTAAATATGTTCAGTAAATGTGCACGCCATACATGATACTTTGTAGGAGTAATTAGAAGATTTTGGGAGAATTGTTTTAGGAGGGAAGTGAGTAATTTAAGTGGTGAGTTTAAGTGGAGGGTTTGTTGATGAATTGTGTAGATATAAGAAGCGTTTGAGATTGACACGTTGCAGATTCTTCCACTTTCAAAGAGAGGATGGAGAGGGTTGCGAAAGAAATGATCCTAGTGCTTATGTGAGACGGACACAAGTTTCTCTTCCCCTAGGAAAGCTCTAATAACATAAGTATAGGGTAATTAACATTTTCATTACTCCAACACCTCTAGGTAATTCCAAGAATATTTCACCCTTTTTCATTACTTATACTACCATATGTACGAGAAAATATTGTGTTTGTGGTCCGCACATGCGGACGACCAGCTGCAGGGCGTTAGCGCATCATACAAGCTGAGGTGGTGCACGACGATTGGTCCTCAGCACATGCAGACATAATATTTTCTTTATATTTACAATGTATATAAAGCCTATATGTAATCTTTTAGAGTTGTTACAATGACCTGTAATGGGTGTGCCTATTGCGATTTGGTTATAGCAGGATATTATTGGTGTTGGGATCATTATTTGTGCTATGTCTAATAATTATTATTCATTGTGGTATATAATTTAAATAATTTTTAGTGTATTCGGAGCATTTATTAAAGCTCATCCAAATTAAAATACGCACAACATTTACAATTTATTTGTTTAAAGCTCATCCAATCTCCAAATTAGTCTTCACTTATATAAACTTATATAATTATGTAAAACTTTTATTCTCTTGATTTTATATGATATTTTATTTAATGAATTATATTACAAAATGTATTTACATCCAACTTAGATTATTGTATTAATATGTAAGTAATTTTTTTTTTAGTTATAAGAAATTGAGTCATTGCTCTCCTCTGAGCAATACGCGTGTGCCGTGATATTGTGCTATTGAGTTGTTATTATGTCAATATCACCCCAATATTATCATTATCACATTAATACTACCAATCCACAATATTTTTCTCACTTCCCCAATAGTCTCTTATGACAGCAACAAGGACGCATGAAAAATATTGTGTTTATAGTCTGGACGTACAAAATTACGTATGGAACAATGACGTATAAAAAATATTATGTCTGTACGGACATAAAAATTACGTATGGACAACCGATGCGATGTGTTCATGAAAAATTATTTCATACGAACTGGGCATGTATCTATGCGCTATCCGATCTCGACCGTCGATAACAGCAAAACTTTATTTCGGTGGGACCCATTAAAAATTTGTGAACTGTCCGTACAAAATAATTTCTCGACGTTCACACTCGAGATGCAACATTTTTTTAGTGACGAACTGATCAACGCGAAAAGTAGAGAAACAGAGAAGAAAAAGAAAAAGTAAAAGCGAAGGAATAGAAATATGAATCACGATGAAGAAAGCTTTAATCATTTGTACGGTCATAAAAATTATGTATGGAAAACCGATCCAACGCGTTCACGAAAAATTATTTCATACGAACAGGACATGTCTCTATGCGCTATCCGAACTCGATCGTCGATCGTAACAAAACTTTATTTGAGTGTGACCCATTTTTAAAAAAACTATGCTGTCCGTACAGAATAATTTCTACTCTTTTTTAGTGACATAGTCCCCAAGCCATCAATTAAATATCTTCTCCCCAAATTTCTCCGCTTGCAATCCAACGAAAATGGACTATCCCATTGACCAAAACCGCGGTAACAACGAGGCGGTAATCTCCATGCTCCGCTCCTCTCACGCTGCCATCTCCGCCGTACTCCTCTCTTCCATCGCCGCGGAACGCGACATCGCCGACACCGACCGCCGCCTTCTACTCAGGCGCAGATCTCTCGCCTCCATCTCCGGCCCAGCGACCCGGCCTCACTCACAGGCCTTCGCCTCAAAAGCCCTACATGGACGCATCGCCCTTGCTGAGCGCCTCGAGGGCAGCCATGTTGATTTCGGTGGCTCGGAGCACATCGCAAAAGCCGAGTACGAAGCGGTGGAATTCATGTGGCGCACGAAGGCGGTGGAATTCATGTGGCGCGCGAAGGCGGTGGATCGGACGAGGATGAACTACAAGAGCGAGATTGCGGAGGCGTTGCTGAGGCTTCAGGACGAATATAGAAAGATGCTACGGCGGCTCCGGCATGCGGACGTTGAGGAGATGGCTTGCATTGAGTGGAAGACGAACGGCGAGGATCGGCTGGAGGGGGAAATGGACTGTTGTGAGTGGTGGACATTGGGTTCAGCGGAGGAGAGAGATGTCCTGCGCCGGCTGACGGAAATTCTGGCTTCCAATGGCTGCATTGACACATGCATC
>JXCR01139762.1:97674-113402 GCA_002079205.1 Phalaenopsis hybrid cultivar | reverse complement strand
AATTAAATTTTATCAGTACACAAAAAGAAAGATACAATACAGATTGTTATAAATATATTGAAAAAAATATATCCGGACAAAAACATGGAGATGAAATATGAATCATCAACTTTAAATACTAGGTGATGTTACATAAGTACAATCGTTGCATTCACCAAAGTGTTAGTAATCTTCTCTCTTAACTGTAACATATTCTCGATGTCTTCTACCTCAGAAGTGTTGTACCCATTCCTCCTAAAGTCCTCATATATATTTCATTCAATTGCTTTTACCGATTTATCATAATAGATAAATATGTTGCAACTTGTCTATCATGCAAACTTCAACTTTTCAACAAAGCACATGCAATATCATTTATAAAAGTCTCTGAAAAACTAAAAAAATGAATGAATGCTCAACATTCTCCTCAAGAACAAGCAATTCGACCAACACATTCTCTCAGAAAAACTATAAAACGGTGCTCATATTGCTATGAAAAAAAATAAAAGAAAAAACTCAAAGAAACAAATGAACAATGCTTATATATATATATATATATATATATATATATATATATATATATATATATATATTCCATAGCTTCTATTGGTTTATTAGGATAGGTATAGCTGATGCTAACTTATTTCTGATGCAAAATTCAAGTGTGCATCAAGACATATGCAATTCCATTTATAAAATTCTTTCAAATACTAAAAAAAGGAAACAATGTTTAACTTTCTCACCCCAAAATGTTACTTTGCTATGTAGATGAGGAACAAATTGACAAACTAGCATCAGTACAAGCATATGTAGAACAAGTCCACAAAGAATTTTTGAAGAAATAGATGTACAATATTCATATATATTTCATTCCATTAATTATATTGGTTGATCAAGATAACATTCGCCTTGATCGACCAAACATAAGACATGATCACCATCTAGTTGATCGTCTCAGTGTGTCAAATTCTAGCGAGTCGATCAACTAATTGTCGTCATATCAAATTTTAAATTATAGTACAGATACGAAATGAAATTCATACAATTTTTTAGAGCGTTAATCATATTAAGAACATTTATCATAATTGTTCCATCATTTTCGTAATTGTACAAAATATGCTCATATAAATAGGAATAAAGGACTCTTCCTCAGTTCTCTCCATAATAAGGTTCATTTAATTACTCTATATTATCATCTTTTTCACTTGGTCTAATTCTCGAGGTGTGCTCAAAAAAGACAATCTGGGATCCAACAACTTGAAAGGTGGTGCGATGAGCGGGGACATGCCCGAGAAACTTCCCAAATAAAGATAACGCACATGAAACCCAATAAAGATGTTACACAACCAGACGTTCATACGAAGATCTCGTCCCCAAAGAACGCCACCAGGGAATCCACTTATGCCACACAACTAGGCCATCAACCAGCAGATGGAGGGACAAGACAAGTCTCAACACACCTGCATAGCCGCCTCAGTGTGGGCAAACAGGCGATGGGAAGAACAGATGTAAGTGCATGTCTGGCCACTTGTAGGAGGAGCCTTTGCTCGCCAAATCAAAGAGGTGTACCTCCCCTAAGCTAAGGATTCCTCGCCTGGATTTTTACAAATGGAGGACCGACTTGGTCGACAACATCATGTCTTTCGAATTATCTATCGGTCTGCTCTAGATTGATGACCCAAGAATGTGTTGTCACTTCTAAACCACCTTGAAAGAGTCGACCCTTCGGCGATTCAATGGTATGCTGACCAATACCATCCCAAGTTACTAAAAGTTTAAGAGACTCATCGTTTGGCACTTCTCAAATTTGCAGAAGCCAAGAAAAGACTTGGACGCCCAACTCGACCTCAAGCAGGGAGAAAATGAGAGTTTACGGGCCTAAATCACCCACTTCCAGAATGAGATGCTAGAAGCTAAAAATTTGAAGGCGGAAATAGTCGGAATAGCTTTGAATCGTGGAGTCTAAAGCATGTGATTCAGGTATGACCTAGATATATTTCAACTTACTACTTTCACTAAAGTATTGAAGACAAGTATTGGAGATGGCGAACAAGCACACACTTACCGAAGAAGACCTCCAGAGCTCCCCGAAGGGTAAGACAGAATCATCCAACCGCCCATCAAGGAAGCGAAAAGAACAGGGCGAACAACAAAGGACAAAAGATAATCAGTTCGTTGGTCAATAAAACAACAACTATAAATCTCGAGATTAGCATAGAAACGATCGAGGCAACCAAGGCTGAAAGCAGCGCTCCGATCTACGGTCGGCTCAATATTATGAGCAACCGCAAATTTACAAGAAAATGCAAAGTTTTGCACCCGTAAAAATGTTGATAGTCGAAATAGTTCAGACCATCCCAAACAAGGACTACTTTAAACAAGCCCCATCACTAAAGGAAGCACCTGCCCTATGAGATTAGAAAATGTACTGTTAGTACCATCGTGGCCACGGACACGAGATAAAGGAGTGTCATCACCTCCAGAACCTAGTTGAGGAACTCATTCACGTCGGAAAGCTTAAAGAATTTATAGCGATCGGCGCACATGCACAACGACAGACCAAAACGTCAGTAGGGGATCCCTCCAACGGGTCTGTCAGCGAACAAGGTCTACGTAGCAAGAATAATCCCTGCCATCTTCCGGGGAGTGGTACGCTTAGTCATCCGTACACATGTAACCACTTACCCATTGTCTTTTCAGATATAGATCTTTTACCAAAAGAGGTCCCTTACAATGAGGTGATCCTCGTCACAGCACTGATAAAAATCTGCCAGGTGGGTTGCGTTCTCTTTGATACAAGAAGTTCAACAAAATCCTGTTCAAATCAGTATTTAATAAGATCAGTTTGAAGGTTAATCGGTCAACAACACCGGTCAGGATTCTCCAGAGAAAGGATGAAGGCGCTATGCTTTGCTGCTCTCGTCATCTCTGGGGGAGAGCTAGGAAAGCGGTATAATAACACAAAGGATTTTCTCGTGGTAGAGTCACCGCCAACCTACAATGTTATCTTTGGTACCCACTTGTGAACAACTATCAAGCGGTAACTTCCACCTATGACGTAGTTGTAAAGTTTCTAGGCGACAGAGAAGTAATTATGACCTAGGGAAACTTGGAGCAATCTAGAAATTGCTATTTGAGTGTAGTTTCAAACATCTCAATCCAGAGGGAGGGTGTTTTTGAGACCAGTGAGGTTGTCATCCAAATGCCAGTGTTGTTCAATGAAAATTTTGACACAGGATTCAGGAACAAAATGGTACAAACGCTTTGAGAGCATCGAGAAGTATTCACTTGGACCTCAGCGGAAATGTCTGACGTTTTGATCGGTGCAACACTCCTACTAACAGGCTCCCAGTCAAAAACCTCCTTGCTCTTCTTCAAGCGAGGAACACATGATATCTTCAGATCCTTTACTGGCTCCTTCCAGCGCTGACGTAAACCTGCCCTTTAAGGGGAGGACGAGGCATGATTACCAGAAGATGAAGTTGCAAAGAGGAACTGGCTAAGGCAGGGTCTGATTGGCTTTGGTCTCTCTGAAAAAGCAACGAAAGATGGAGCCTCGGCTCGCGAGTCCAATGGAATGCTGACACCCGAAAACTCGCACAACGACGCACAAACTCTCAAAGACTAAAGGCCAACGACAACGATCTCATCCGGGACTCTCTTAAAAAAAGAAGCTCTCCCGTCTCCTTCCTTTGCATTAACAAAATGAGAATAATGTTTTCGAGGAATAGCAGTGAGTTTGCCAGTAACTTGGTTGTGAACAACAACGTTATGAGCAGACATAGAAATAAGGTATCTCAAAGCCGCACTGCGAGGGGGTGGGTCCTCATCCCCTACAAAATTACCTAACTTCGAGGTGTGCTTCTGCTTCCATTGCTTAACAACCAGCTTCTTCTTCGCTTCCCTCGCTTAGACTTTCTCTATGATATGTGAGTCACACCATAACACCTCTGCATCTCATAACCGTCGTTGCTGCCATATATTGCGGGACCGACCTATGACGGCTGGTTAACATCTCCCTAACGACTTCCATGCTCTCTAGAAGAGAATTTGTCTTGGACGGAGAGCGTTCTACGAACTTGTGCCTAATCCCCCAAGTGCCAGAACAGGAACCAAGCAAGAACTTCTTCTTCTTCCGGTACCTTATTTTATTCTCCACTCATGTCAGGTGAAGCTCTTTTCTCGTCGAAAACATGGTGAACCCCTCCTCGTCTACCTTTAACGATAAAAATACATAAAGAGGTTGATATGTCACGAAATGTGCACTCGCCAACATAAAAAGAACGAATGTCATTATCACAACTTACTTGAGCTGGAATAACCCCAAACGTGTTGAAAATGCTACAAAGCTCATCACACAGAGGCAACCAGAGGCCATACTTGAATTGGTTTTGATAAAAGATTAGATGGGCACCCAAAAAATCCGTCTTCCAAGCCGATTCAAGCAATTTCCAAAGGGTGGCGCTGTCGTGCATGACATACCCCATTTGCAACTCCTTCATGTCATTCTCCATCAAGAACGAAGGATCAATGTTGTTAATGGAGTCGAAGGGGATGGGGGAGTACTACCGGGCCATTATAGAAAACCTGGAGCGACCAAGAAATGAAACGAAAGAAGAACGGAAGATCAGAGATGCAAAAACTTGAAGGCATAAAGTAAGGAATTACGACCGCTCATCCTATTAATAGAGCGGACTTGAAGAAAGATGCACCATGATGAATAACATATCAAATATCTTTTCAAATTTATTCAAATGTTTAGGAATTCCATGGTATGGAATGGTACATATGTAAATAACCACTAAAAATATTCTGTTATATATCCAGCCTTTTGTTCACGTCGATTTCAAAAATTTCAGGCCAGGCGCCGTCAGGTCACGAAAGCATTAAGCCAACTAAACCAGAACAGCATCAACAAATACAAATCGAAGGACGTCCGCCGCAATTACCAGTCAGTCGATCCCGCAATCTCCCTATGGATCAGCCACATCCGCATCGCCGTCACTTCCCTCCTCCCAGCCGAGAAGCACCTCTGCCGCGCAGTCTTGTCCGCCGCTATGGACGAAACCAACTGGTCAGAGTGCTTCGCCAAGATCTCCCACCGCATCATGCTCGTCTTATTCCGCATCGGCGAGCAAGTTGCCTTCTCTCCCAGCGAGCCGCTCATCAATCTCCTCAAAATGGCAGACACCGCATACCGCCTCCGATCAGCGCTCTCTGCCCTATTCGACGACTGCGTTCCCAAAATCTCATCCCAAGCCCGCGAGTTGGAGAAACTCATCGTCGATTCCGCCTTCCGCGCATTCTCAGCACTCAGCCTCCGCATTGATGCCATCCAAAACGATTTCCCGCCGCCTACCGATGCATCGGTCCCGAGTGTCGTCATCTGTGGCGTCAATTTTCTCAAGTGCGTGGCGGCAGACCGGTACGAGCGGTCGATGGCTCAACTCTACCAGAAACAGGATTTTAAAGAATGCTTCGAGAAAGTCCTCGATGCACTGCAGCGTAACGTGGAGGCAATCTGGGAGAAGTTTGAAGATAGAATAGCGTCGCATGTGTTCGCCATGAACACGAATTGGTACATATATATAAAGACACGGGGGTCTGAGTTGGCGATACTCGTCGGGGAGGAGAAGATGAGGAGGAAGTACAAGGGGGCGGTGGAGGCGGCGGCCTATGCTTACCAGGCGGAGGCGTGGGAGCCAATGGTGAGGATGTTGGAGAAGGGGGATGTGGGGGCTTTTACAGGGGCTATGCAGGACAATTTGAGGCGGCATCGAAAGGGGTATGGGATTCAGGATGCAGATTTGAGAGAGCAGATAAAGGAGGCTGTGCTGAAGATGTTGGTGAGCGCATACGAAGGGTGTCTGGATGTTTTTTTTGGAATGGTGCAGGGGAGTGGTTTCTTGCCGATGAAAGATTTAAAGGCGATGATCGGTTGGATCTTTGACGATGGTGGAGGAAATGATAGAGGGGTGAGCGAGAAGAAGGTTGTGGATGAGAGGCTGGCGTCGGCAGCGATGGTAGTGCAGGGAGGAGAAAGGGTGAAGGGGGAGAGGAGGAGGAGGGCGAGGAGGGGGACGAGGAGGGGGACGAGGCTGCAATTCAGTAACGAAGTAGAAAGCAAAACAGAGGATTGGAGTTCTGTTCCTTTGTAAAATTATTTGAAGGTAAAATTTGATATATTTTGTTTTTGAGATTTTTCTATGCCCGTCATCTAAAAGAGAAAAATTTTCATCATTAAAAACAAAACTTAAATATTTACAACAAAAGCACCCAAAATTAGGAAAAATTATTCTATACTTGTGTGCGGTGTCCGATCCGGACCGTAGATCACCTGATTTACGGTCCCGATGTATTTCGGTGGGCCCCACCTAATTTTTTTTTATAAAAAAAACAGAAGTAATCTTGACCGTAGATCACCGTGATCTACGGCCAGGATCGGACACCGCATGCAGAGATGCATGCGGTGTCCGCACGCAATAATTCCTCCAAAACTAGGGCTGTCAAAACGACTCATTGTTCGCTAACAGTTCGTGTTCGGCTTGTTAAGAAACTCGTGTTCAACTCGTTCGCTAAGTTAACGAGCGAAACACCAACAAAGATTTATTTATTCATGTTTGGCTCGTTTTGACTTGAATTACTACTCATCAGTCACACAAAAACACACACACACACAAATATATATGTATATTGATGAGTAATATTTTTAAAAAATTTAATTGACTACAAGACTGCAAAGATTTATAATCAATTAAAAGTATTAATTAAGAAAATATAATAAAATTATGTTTTAATATAAACAATAATTTTTAAATCTTGCCCCAACCATTAACATCTTATGGCTACGTGATTAGAGTTATCAAAATGATTTTTTATTCGTGAACAGCTCGTGTTCGGCTCACCGAACACTGCGAGCCGAACACGAACACATTTTTTGAGCTCGAAATATAAACAAGCCGGCTTGCTCGTGTTCGGCTCGTTTACACCCCTACCCAAAACCTACCTCCACTTTGAATTTAGGAACAAGCAAATAGAGATGGTAATAATTTTATCACGCATTTTGGTATTTAGTAAAACATACTTAACAATAGCACGTATTTTTATGTATTACTAACTATTATATTTGTCTCAATAGGCACCCTAAAATTCATAAATTGAGAGTTAAATATTAAAAGTATATCGTTAGGAATCATTCTCAAATTTGTCCAATTACTCTCTCTCACTCTCACTCTCTCTCTCACACACGCACACGCACACACACACGCACATTTTTTTCTCGTGTTCCAGTTTAGACGATGCAGTCACAAAAACTTTGAATCCATCGCATATTATTTCTATATGATATGCCATTTCAAGTTATTAAACGCCATAAATTTATAATATTCGCATAAAATTTCAGATCATAATTAAGTATTGTGAGAATTTATTTGTAGAGTTTTATGTTATTAAGATATCAGTGATAAATATTTTACAGCTAAGCTGGAGAATGCCAAGAAAATGAGCAAAAAAATGATATAAGAAAAAAATACACTATATTTATTTCACTTTTGGAGACTAGACGCCGTCAACGTCACCTGGCAAGTTAGCATCCCTATAGTTATTTCTGAATGGATATACGAAAACAGTTCCTGTGGGGCGAGAGATTATTTTATCAGGATACTAGACGTAAATTTACGTTCGAAATCTAGTGGGTACTTACCACTTGGCAAGTGCGTCTCACTGTATTGCTGGTTGAGTATATTTTATAAAGAGATGGGGCTCACATGTGCTCATTGATCTCCGAATGCATATTTTACGTCCGGCCTCCTAATGAAATAATTTTTCTTATGCGGCCGGATTCTTCCTTCCCCCACCTAAATACACATGACAAAGGGGCAAGGGCGATAGAGAAGGGATCTTCAACGCAAATGTCAGCTTTCATGCCTCAATCAATCGTAATTATTAGGATACATATTATTTCTTTACTTATATTTTTACAAGCATAATTTAATTTATTGTGAATTGTGTTTAGTACATATTGATAATTATGTTGGATAGAGCTCCAAGTGATACCCGTTGGAAGGTGGATTTAATTATGTTTAGTTTTTATATCACCTAACCTCTAAAGTTTATAAAATTTGGCCCCAAAGTACTGGACCACTAAGGGCTATTTTAGTCGGAATTTAAGATTAGTTTAAATTTTTTACAATATTCTTAACTAAATAAGTCAATTAAAGAAAAAAAAAACTAATTAATTTTACAAAAATCTGAAAATTTTCTTGAAATTACGGAAATGGGTTCCAACATTGGCCATTTGAATTGAAGCTTGTGAATTACGATTAATGTAAGGTCTCTTTGATTAATTAAAATTTTAATTACAAGAAATAATTTATTAATTATAAATTTTTAAATTTTGTGATTTTTGTGTTTATTAGGTTTAGACCGGCATTAGGAGAGTATATCAAGGTTTTTTAAGGTGTGTTTTGGGGGATTTATGGTTTTAGACTTTAATTAAGAAGATAGGTTATATAATTATTTGAATAAACTAAGTTTAATTGGGTTGATTAGATGGTTTAAGTCAACTAAAATTAAACCAAAAGGTCCATTGTTTGAACTTAGAGATGCAATAATTGGGCTTTGGTTTTGCTCATTTGGAGATTTGAGAGATTTAAGAAAATAATTTTGTTAGTTAATCCAAGATTTTTTAGTCATAAATTTGGGTTTAATTTAAAATTTATAGTTTTAAAATTTAAATGACAACCAGCGTCTCTTCTAATGTACCTGTTGGCTATTTCTCGTGGGCTGGATATGACACCATGGCACCTATGCAACCCAAGATTGAAGAGGCCATTGCTGCTGCTTTTATTTCAAATTGCGGGGGCACGGAATTTTTGTTTGCAAGCGCTTAACATACTTCAAAAGATGGACGTCAAAATAGGTTCTTATGGCAATTGTCACCGAAACCTTGACGATGATGGTATGTTCAGGCTACCTATTAAATTGAAGGACAAGATATCTTTTTCTATGGGTGGTATAAACAATTACAATCATAACGGAAATAGAGATTGAGCGAAAAAACTTCAGGAGTTGCGAAGAATTGATAACCTGACATCATTCTACAGAATGAAAATGGAGATCTAGAGAGGAACTCATTTTTCTGAGATCTAATTTTTAATCTATTTTAAAAAATGGCCACAGGGAAAATTTTGTCAATTATATTATCTATTTTAATCACTGCTTAAACTTTTAAATAGTGTTTGATAATTTGATTGTCACAATTTTAATCATAGAGTATTTTTTTTTTCTTCAACTTAATCTGTCAAATATACTAAATTGATCCAAAATAATTTCTCAAGGACTAAATTGGATCTAATTTTTTATAGTTAAGGAGCTCAATTAGGATTAATTATTTATCATAATGTCTATATGAGGGGGCAGTTTGGTTTAACTTTGGGATTAAATTTAAGAAATATGATACTCTTGAATTAAATTGGCCATATACGAATAATTGGGATACTTTCAAATAGTAAGTATTTTATCTACTGATTTGGCTCCTAAACATATACTTTTTAAGTAATAAACTGGTTTTTTTTTTTTCGCTTTCTTAATGTAGTGGACAAAGTAGAAGCCTTAAGAAAATACAAATTTAGTTTGGCTATTGAGAATTCCAATGAGGAGGATTACGTTACAGAGAAATTCTTGCAGTCCCTAGTTGCAGGTAATATTGCTATGGCTATCACTAATCATTTGTTCTATCTAGCCACTTATCACATTATGGCTGTTAATATCTTGTGAAGTTATACTGTTATACCTTACATTGGTTTTTGTCTTGTTATTTTTCGTTTAATTACTGACCACAACTCATAAGAAATGCCAGTTGATTTTTTTAAGAGAACTTTACATACATTGCACATAATTTATATCCATTTACATATCTCACACCTGAACATTTATATTTACATGTGCAGCACTTTGGTTTTAAACCTATGCATGAAAAGGTGCATTTCACTTTTTAAAAAGAGGTAATAGTGCTATTTTTTATGTGATATTAATATGAATATTTAGGCGTGGGATATGTCAATACACAAGAATTGTATTATGTATGCAAATGTTCCCCTTTTTCTTAATACTTAACACAAATGTTTAACTGTCTACGCACTTTCATGGAGCAATTCTATCTTTTGAGGTAGCTCATCATTGTTGTAGACAATTATTTTTGATTTCATCATATTTGATGATATCTTTGTATCTGCCCTCATATTCTATCCCTGTTCTTTGAGTTGCTCATGTCATTTAATTCATAGCTTCAAAGCTAAATAAAGCTTCATAAAATAAGTTGTCTCATGCACACACCCTATCTACATGGGGTAAACCAGTTATATTGATCTAAATTATTGCTGAAATTACATCTTATGAGTGGTTTTTAACAGAAGGCACGTTTACTCGGCTTTTGGAAACAAGAAATCAGTTTTCTTAATGAATTTCTCAGTGGTCATTTCAAACCTTCCTATCATACTATTCCTGACCAATTTATTTCATTATTTTATTTATAATTTTAAGATTATTAATATGGGGGCCAATTTACCCTTCGAATATCATATTTCTTCAATTTAGTCTCTCGACTATATAAAATTGATAAAAAGATAGTTCATTAGGAGTTAGATTGGAATCAATTTTGTGCTGTCGAATGGCTAAAATGGATCGATTTTGTATTTGAATTTCTACTTGAAATAGTTTGAATCAATTTGTGAGGTCGGGGGTCTAAATTGGAGAAATATGATGTTCAAGGTCTAGATTGGCTAACATGATAGTTGGGTGACTTTTTTGGAATTTACACTTAAATATTTTTCATTTTATTTGAGATATTTCACTAGGAAAAGTTTTATTCAGTTTTTGTTGGCACTTTATTTAGAAAGCATCCTAAGTGATGGGGGGTTCGGAATTATTTGAAAATAATTCTACAAAAAACCTAATTATTTCACTCATAACATGGACTTAAATAGGTTACAACTTTTATAAATAAACCCTACAAATAATCTATTTTACACATAACTCTCAAGAGTCCTCCTCAAGATGGGCAAAAGCATCCATAAGCTCATCTTGTCACATAATGTAGGCAACTTCAATGAACTTAGTCTTTTAGTGAGGCAGTTAGCCCCTTGCTCTCCAGTAGTTACATGACTTGGCTCCAGTAGTTCGTTATTCAACATTTCCTTGATGAAGATTCCATCAATCTCCACATGTTTGATTCTATCGTGTTGCACCAGATTGTTGGCAATGTTGATTGTTGACTTGTTGTCGCATCACAACTTCACTTGAGTTCCTTGGCCCACCTTGAGTTCGACCAACAGGGCTCTCAGCCACATCATCTCAGCATCCCCTAATACCATGTCCTTGCACTCTACCTCTGTTGTTGACCTTGCTACCACCCAATCCTATGTATTTAGATATCCAACACCCAATTGTTTCTTACATTCGTTTCACTGATATCCTCCATATCTAAAAGTACTACTATTTGAACTTTTTAAAAATGAAATGTATATTATCATGCATAGGTAAGGTTCTATGTATATGTAAAAATACAAGTTTTGGCATTAAATCTATAAATGCATAAGAACTGAGTGTTATTTATGTAAATCTTACATAAAATTGCCTAAAAATATAAATTATGAAAGCTTTCTTAGGGTGTGTTTGGGGGGACTTATCCACAGCGTATGCGTTTTGAATACACATCTAAGGCGTTTGGTTTTCGCGTTTGGAGTGCGTCTCGTGAAACGTTTTTTGCATTATAACAGAACACGACCCGTTCCATCAGGGCCGCGGTCCAGCGTTTCAATCCTTCTTTACTTACCTACCTGTGTTGTCGCCTTCCCCAGCTCGTGCCCTAGGTAAAAACTTTTGATTGCTCGTGCTTCCTCTCTCTCTCTCTCTCTCTCTCATTTCTATTACTTTTATCTTCTTCCCTATGATCCGCCCTTGCTGTGCTCTGTAAGTACTTAACCTTGGTTTTGTTGTGATTTGTAACAATGGACGATTGCGTAGGTATGGTTGTGAAGCATTGTGTATGAATGACTCTTTCGATTTTTAGGGTGAAACCTTTTCCATGCAAATTAAGATGTGAAGCATTCAGAAGCATTGAATGACATTCTTTTTTATTTTGAGATGGTTTTAGTTTTTTTTATTGGACTCCCGATGTGTTCTGTTGTATTTCTGTATTATTTTTTGTTTTATCATTCTCTAATATTAGAGAGAATTTGGCTTGTTGATGCCATGGAAAATCATTTGGAAAGCTGTAAGCATTACTTATGCAGTATTTTTTGTGGCTTTTTTTGCATTTTTGAGTTCCTATGTTGGCTTGCAGAAGCCATGTAATTGAGATATGAATTGGACGAAGGATTACTCAACAAGTTGAGCCCATTTATTAGTTGAGATATGAACAATGTTTCAACCTTATATTGGATGAACTAATCTCCTATGTTGGGAAGTTCAAAATCAATACGTTATAGGGCATATTTGCTTCTTGATAATATATGGTCCATCCTAGGTAGATCCAGGCTTGTTCAAAAAGCGTGCACCAAACCAATTATGTTTGGCTGCAAAGTTGGCTTCTATGATTCTCGCTTTATTAATAGTGGGTTCAGTAAACTCTAAAATATGTTTCCCTACAAGATTATCAAATTTGGATAACATATTGGCAAGTTGGTTTTGCTTTGGATTTGTTTGATCATGAAATGTTTGAATTTTTCAAATTCTACATTTGGTTTGAAATGATATTTATGCAATGCCTTCTTTAACATTGTATAAATCTTTGATCTAGTTGACTGCTACCTAATATTCTAAGTATATCTAAAGCTAGCTATGACTTTCCTTTTTTTCGGCTTGATTGTTTGTGGTTGAGACAAACTTGAATCATGTTTACTAGTGTAATTTTTGTTACATATCTTTTGTCAGTCACATGATGGCTAAGAACGAAGAAGAGGCTACGTCAGCAATGTGGGATATGGATGTCACCAAAATTTTCTGCAATCTTTGTATTAAGGAGATTGAACTTGGAAATAAATCTACCATTTACTTTAACAAATAAGGGTGACAAAATATTTTCAAAAAGTTTAAAGAATTGACAGGGCAGGAGTACTATAAGTTAAAATTCAAGAACAAATGCGATCAACTAAGGAAGGCGTTGCTCGAAAACTTGGGATTAAATTAATAATAAATATGCAATGCAACCCAAACAATAATCTAACTTTAATGAAAATAATTTATCTTTAAACTCTCTTTTTAGACTCCCAATTCCCTTTTACATATAACACAAGTATACGTATACAAGGCTCTAAGATATCAATCCCACAGGGAAGTTGGAAATATATATAAATTAGCTATTTATATTCTATTCTTAAATTAAAATAAAAATAAAAACAAAGTAAAGTACGAAGTTTGAAGTTAAACTACTTAGTTGAAATACTGCTAAATATGCAGATGTACGACTACAACAGTTAAGTTAAACTAGATGCTAAACTTTCAAAAGTAAAATTGTTGAAATAAAAGAAATATTTTTATTGATGAAAAGTTGAAGTATGAGAAAACACCCTTTCCCTTTACAATGAAAATATGGCTTGTGAAGAATTTGAAATCATTTGAAAAATATATTTAAAATTTGTTTTGTGTCAAATAGGAGTAACCCTATTCTCTACCCTCTTCCGAGCGCTATAAAAAACATTGACTAATCGAGAGTTTGATCCCTAATTCTGTGGTTAGGCTGTGATGATACTCACTGTGTATGCAGAGCTCCCATTACTCTCTCACCTGACGGCTAACCTGGTCGCATTAGGTTCCAATCAACTGAACCAAATTGGAGATTCTAATCTGTCACCTTAAAATCTTCCAATTCTACATCCAACGAAGTATATTTCCCTATTGATTTGCTTCCAATCCCATGGATGACATACTCTCTCATGAAATCAAATGTGATTCTCCCTTTGTTGTAGAAATCATATCTTTTTTTTAGAACATATGGTTCTCAACACATTTTAACTATTCAATTAGCCAGATCGAAAAGTAAATGAAGATCGGAGTTCAAATCATCACAAATTATTGACATTTAAAACCGTAACAAACAAAATCAATTCTTCAAAAAACTATTTCCTTAAAGTAGGGAGAAGAATAAATAAGACTACTTAGAATTCATGAGAAAAATACGATAAAACATGAACTTCATATATAAAAATAAATTTACAAACAAAAGAAATGAAAAATACAACTTATCTCACAATCTTTCCCAAAAAAATCCCTAGAAGTTCTCTCCAAGCATTTCTCTCTTTACAAGACCTCTCAATTTTCTCTTAGAAGTGTAATGAAGAAGAAATCTCTCACTTTCTTTGGCCTCTTACAAACCTAGAAAAAAAATCTTCAAGCCCTTGACTTTCTCTCTCTATCTCTATCTCTTTGTTCTCACGCCACTTCTCTTTTTTTGTCTTTTTCTTTTTTGGCCCCCTAGAAGTTCTTCTCCAACTCTATTTTATTTTGGGCAGCCTCCTCTGAAAAGAGTTTCAATTTCCCTCGAAAATTCAAAAGTCAAACATTTGAATTCAAAAGATGTGCCTCTTTGATCCAAGCGTCAAATCCCTTCAAATTAGAACCTTCCAAAATGTCTAGATGCATTGAATCACTCCATGGGGCTTTTAGAACAAGTGTCCATTTGAAAATTTGCATAAAATTCGTCTCGAACCGCCTTAATTTGAAAAAGTCGCACCTGACGCATCATGCGCCAACACTCTTGATTTTGGCGCATCATGCGCCAAACCCCAAAACTAGTTGTTTTTGCACTAAATTTTGCTTCTTTTGTCATTTTTGCTCCAAATGTCTCAAAATGGTATACCTGCAACAAAAACACAAAAGTATCTTTCTTTAAAGTGCAATATCATCAAAAATAAACATAAAAAGAGTACTTAAAACAGTATATTTTTTTGTGTATCAGAAGGTCAAGAAGTTATGGAAGGAACTAAAATGGGGATCTATCTGATTGAGTTGGGATCCTATCAAGCATACCGTGGATGTTTCAGAGGAATTGTGGAATGAGAAGTTAGAGGTAATAATTGTATACCTCTGAACTCTTCAGTTAATTATCATTTATATTTCTATTTTGTCTAACATGCTCCCTTCCCCACCCCCTCCCCCCTCCGCCTCCACGTCGCAGGCAGTACCAACTGCAAAAAAAATTAACGTGTGTGGATTGACCCGAACTTGGAAGATAAATTGAACGTAAAGTTCAAGTGGGGTTGTCGTCACGAGTCAGCATGCGTTCAACCCCCTTTGATGTTTCTACAAAAGATATGTGTCTATGTTTAAACGTTGGGGAAAAGCCTGTGGCCAAATCTATAATTTTTAATTTCCATCATTTCATGGATTGGAAATGGGGTAGATTTATTTGGTGCAGGGAGTTATCCCCTTCAATTTTTAAAATTTATTTTACTATATTTAACTTATTCTCTGTTTATTTCCTGAGTGTGACTGTGTGAGTGGTCTAGCATGTGTGCTGGCTGCTTATTATTAGAAACTAGTTTGTGGTATGATCAAAGTTGAAGTGAATTCGATAGTCTCTTAACTTATTCTCAAGGTATTCGATGCTCAAAGCTTTTGTGTTTCCTTCTTATTGATAATTCATTTGACTAGTTTTGTATGAATAAGTTAGAAATGACTATAAGAGACCGAAACAACTTACACATAGTTTGATATCCTGGAGTTTTTACTATTTCATATATATATATATA
>JXCR01139762.1:73020-87274 GCA_002079205.1 Phalaenopsis hybrid cultivar | reverse complement strand
GTACAAGAAAGCTGTTCCCTGCGACGATATTGTGGCCGTTGTAGTCGAGATTCTGGTGGAGAAATTCGGAGCCGTGCCTAGGGTGAGGGAAGATGAAAGCTAAGGAATTTTGCTGCATCTACTAATGAACGAAAAAAACAGAAGTATTGCACCTAGAAGTTCTGAAGTGAATGAGAAATACTGGTGATTCCTTTCCAAAAAAATTGGAAGGATGGGATGAACGCTTTAATAAAATGCTATGATCTCTTGGCTTTGCATGCAAATTTAAGAGATCCAAATAATTTTGATTAAACTGCCAGAATGGTCTCGAACTGTTATCTTGTTCTCTGGAAGTTGGTTTGATGGATTCAGTTATGTTCTAGCTGAAAGCTGATGGCTTTGATGGCTTTCTTAGTAGCCTTTCTTTGGAAGGCTGTTAATAGTTAGTGTTGGAGATAGTTCTTTTGGTTCTCATTCGGAATTGTTGATATCTGTGAAGATGTGAATCGGTGGCCCANTGCTTGACACGCAATGCCGAGGGGAAGGTTTGTGAGGGAGTAGATGTATATTTAGGTGGGAGAGTTGGTAGCAATTCGCACCTCGGGGAGCCGTACAGGAAAGCTGTTCCCTGCGACGATATTGTGGCCGTTGTAGTCGAGATTCTGGTGGAGAAATTCGGAGCCGTGCCTAGGGTGAGGGAAGATGAAAGCTAAGGCATTTTGCTGCATCTACTAATGAACGAAAAAAACAGAAGTATTGCACCTAAAAGTTCTGGGTGAATGAGAAATACTGGAAGGATGGGATGAACGCTTTAACAAAATGCTATGATCTCTTGGCTTTGCATGCAAATTTAAGAGATCCAAAAAATTTTGATTAAACTGCCAGAATGGTCTCCAACTGTTATCTTGTTCTCTGGAGGTTGATTTGATGGATTCAGTTACGTTCTAGCTGAAAGCTGTTGGCTTTGATGGCTTTCTTAGTAGCCTTTCTTTGGAAGGCTGTTAATAGTTAGTGTTGGAGATGGTTCTTTTGGTTCTCATTCGGAATTGTTGATACCTGTGAAGATGTGAATCGGTGGCCCTCAATTTTGTTTTGGGTGTCATTTTTGCTGGTTTCTTTTGTTTAATGTTTGTCCTTTTGTTTGGTGTTGGAAGGAGTTGGTTCTATTATCTTTGATTGTCTTTTTATTCTTTAGATAAAATTGGGCGGTATCTTTTTTTTTTTTTCAATAAGAAATGTCTCCAACTATTTATATGAGATTTTACTCTCAAATTTTAGAAAAAATATTACATCAGTACTACACACCTAGAAATACCGTGCATAACCAATAAAATCACGCCACGCGTGATAGGAGGAAAAAAACGGCGCAGTAACACGGGGAATATTCCCCTGTGTTATTCATGTGTTATTGTGTGTTATTCATGTGTTATTACGTGTTATTCATGTATTATTGATGTGTTATTGTGTTATTATAACATCAAGAATATTCTCAGGCTACAATAACACATGAATAACACACAATTACACTTGAATAACACGGGGATCATTCCCGACAGAGAAAAAAACGACACAATAACACAGGGAATATTCTTCCCCGTGTTATTCATGTGTTATTGTGTGTTATTCATGTGTTATTGATGTGTTACTCTACGTGCGTAGTACTGATGTAATATTTTTTCCAAATTTTATAAAATGCCAAATTAGGTATTAGATTCTTTTTTTTTTTGGGCTAAAATAATTCCTATGAAGGATTGTTCGAGCCCAACTTTATTAAGTCTAGGAACCAATTTCACAGTTTTATAAACTCGAAGATTAAAACGATCTCATATAAATAGTCAAAGATCACTTTGCTTGATTAATTTTAGAGGAGTAAGTATTGTCCCAAATTATAAGGATTTTTTTAGAGCGCACATTCAATTCTGTTATTAAATTTAGCCTTAGGGGAGAATAGCTAGCACTTAATATTTAATACGTACATTCAAACTGAAAGCATTACATATGATGTGGCTTCAACAATTTTTTTTTCCATCAAACATGAATCTCGATGTATTTTGAGTTAGAAACATTTCAAATTCAAATTCAAGACCATTCAAGCCCAGATTTTCGTATGTTTATAGTCAAAACTAACTATCTCAACATGAAGAAGCCAATGATGCTAAAAGTGATCCAATCAGACTCATAATAAAAGCACAAATCAAAGAGTTAAAATATACTCAATGGAATTGATGAATCAATTGGAAAACTAAATGAGTTCAAAATTTGGCATGTGTATAATCAAATCGAGTGGCTTGAAGAGATGAATCCAACGAGCATAATTTCATTTAATTTTGATATTGTTAAGACACTCAAAGGTTTACAAAACTACATCTGATCAAGATAATTAATGTGGATTGCTCGATGGAGTGTTTTGAAAAATTGATCAAATTTATCATAATGCACATCTAAAAAATAATAAATATGCCCATTATTCACCTAAGAAAGTAGTGAGTCGACTACTGAAAGTAACTCTTATAGTTCCGACACTTATTGCATGTCCCCTGGAATCATAGCCGATCACTAAAGTTTGCTACTGACCACTAAAGGTGGTCATTCGACCACTAAAGATCGTTGTCGACCACCAGCTATTTCCGACCACCACTAACTGCTTTAATTACCATACTAGGACAATTATAGCCTCATAAAACTATGGCTTTTTTAGTGAACTACAACTGTCATAATCCCCAACTATTGCTTTGATAACTCTACTACAACTATCATAGCCATCAACTATGACTTGTATGGTCAATCACGACTTCTATAGCCAATTACATTTGTTATAGCTCCATCATGGCTATTATGGTTAGACAATTACCCTTAACAACTAAATATTATGGTTATTTTACCAATTGAATTCATTTCATACAACTACATAAAATGATAGAACATAATGTTGCATGTCATGACATGACATAAAGCTCCTCCTCCTCTTTCTCTCTCTTTCCTTCTTCTCTTCAATGCTAGTAGGATTTAGACATTAGTCAGGAAAATACGAGATCATGGCTTAAAAGGATCTAACATCCTGAATCTTTTCCCACGCGCTCCTCCGCCTTATTTCTCTTTCTTCCACTTTTCATCAATGTTAGTATGATTTGCATATAACCCACAGACAATACGGGACCCTACATCCTAAAAGAATTCCATAATCACCAAAAGAAACAAGTGGAAAATATTAGGCGATATATAAAACCGTTTTTCTACTAATTAGTCTAAAAAATATTATATTTAAAATAAGTATAGTATAAATTTTAATTGATTTTTCATATATTACATTCATATTATCATGATAAAATAATAAATAAGATATACTAATCTAATTATTTTCAAAAATTTAGAATCAAAATTACTTAATCACTTTTCATATAAGAATAAGTTCTAACTTTTGAATTTATCTTAACTTTATTAAATATTATTCAAAGATGAATTAAAAAAAATAAAAATAAAAACTAACGACAACATTACTTATATATGTTGTGCAAACAATGATGTTTAGGTCCCCACATATAATTTTAAAAATAAAATTAATAAAGTAGATCCCGAATAATTGAGTCTTAATTTACGTTCTTTGAAGATTAAAGTTAGTCCTGTCTAGTGGACGTGGCAGAATTGAAAATGTCACTTCGCGGCTACCAAATTATTATGTGCTGGCTGCACACATTATGGTCGCCATCCCAGCCTAATATCTGCTATATGGAATCCACGTGAACAAAGATACGAGTTCGCGGCCACTACAAAGGATCTAGCTTTCAAGGTGGGCATCTTTTTAGAGAACTTTATACTCGCATCACATAAATTTTATATATTTATATCTCTAATACCTAAAGTTAATTTGTTATTTATACTTATTATTGAATCCAAAAGTATTGGGAAAACACCCCAAATGAATAGAAACATTATGCTAGTTAGTGATAGAGAGAGAACTATGGAACAATAAAGGGTGTGTTCATTATTCGTGACTTGGACCCCTTTTTATAGGCATATAATACAACACTACATAAATATAAGTTAGCCCACTCATAATTAACTTTTCAGGACGATTTATTAGTAATCACAGAGTTATTCACATATAATAAAATCGGAGACTAATTCAATCGATGAGAGTTGTCTATCGTCTGGAAAGTCTTGACTCGATCGATATGTAGTCTGAAAGAGTGCTCCTTGTCGAACATCTTGGCAGTTGTTTACCGCCCTGCAAAAGTTTCTTCCGACGTCTTTCATCGATCGTTCGAGCAAGATGTTTCTCTTATCAATATTCAACCAAAAAACGATCGTCAAAGGAATTGTTCGATAGTACGCATTTTTTTTCTGAGTAGTTTAGTTGTCTTAAAATTAATGCTGACATATTTTTATATGTACATATTCAGTTCCCTGATTCTCTTGCTTCTTGGAAGTTGTACAACACACAAATATAAGAGAATCTTTTTAACATATACGAAATAATTAAATTACATTATTGCACAATAATGCATTTCTCTAGATTTCCATGCTCGGACTATTATAAATAGGCTTTGGGACAAGGGAGAGTTGCACCGCCTTTGTTTCTTCTTACTATTGTCTTGTGCTCTTCTTTTTTCGTGATTTTTGTGATGTCTGGCAAAGGAGTTTTGCTTTCCGATAAGAGTGTCCCTCTTAAATCCATGAGTGATATGCGGGCACAAACTCGTAAGTTGGACGTGAAGCGTAAGCCAGTGAGTGAGGTATCCGCAGAAGGGGTGAGTAGAAAGAGAGTTATGTCCAAGACAGGAGCCGACAACCGTGAGAGCCGATATGGTTCTTTCTGTATCCTTGTGGACTCACTCCATGAGAGGGTTGCAGGACAGGCTAGAGTCAGGCTAGAGGTCGTCTCGACGATCATCCTATGGGACACTTGCCAAAGGTGAGTGTTCTTTTTGCAGGAGAGAGATTATTTGTCTAGGTGATTGTGGGGTCGCGGTTCCCAGAGAGGTCCTAAGGATGCAGTGGCTGAGGCCGAGACATGGAAGACAAGGGTAAGTCGTTGAGGCCATTTTTTCTTACACCACAACTGAATAGGGGTGGATTCTTGGTATGTAGCTTGATCTATCGTTTGCATATTTTTTCCCGGTGCAGCAACTCAAGCCTTGACTGTCAATTCTATATCAGTAGATAGTGATGCTGGTCCTGAGAATAACTGGGCGGTTTTGGACCAGGTTGCAATCGAGGGACTGATACGGAATAGGTTGTCGTGAGGAGAGCAGATATGGAAAAATTGAATGCACTGGAGCAAGGTGCTGAGCGACATGTCAGCATGGCTTCGATCGACTAAGAGCGGTCTTTCTTCTGAAGGTGGAAGACAAGGGTAAGTCGTTGAAGCCATTTTTTATTACACCACGACTGAATGGGGGTGGACTCTTGGTATGTAGCTTGATATATCGTTTACATCTTCTTTCCCGATGCAGCAAGCCCTGACTGTCAATTCTATATTGATAGATGGTGATGTTGGTTCTGAGAATGACTGGGCGGTTGTGGACCAGGTTGCGGTCGAGGGAGTGAATACAGAATAGGTTGTCGCGGGGAGAGCGAATATGGCAAAACTGAACGCACTGGAGCAAGGTGTTGAGCAACATGTCGAGGATCAGGGTGTTGAAGGTCTGGATGCTGGAAGTCAAGGTGTTGGAGGCCAGGGTGAAGGCCATCAGGTTTCTTCTGGTGTTGCGAGGGTGGAGGAGGTTACCGGGGGAGGCGGATGTCGTGTGCCTTTTGACTTCATACTTCACCACCTTACTGAGATGGAAAAGTGTTTTGTTCATTTTTTAGGGTATCCTCGAGGAGATGGTGATAGAAGAATTACTGAGGTTGTTGAGAGAGTCTATCAGGTGAAGAGGGAAGTTGTTGACTGCATGAGGAACTAATAGTTTTCTAGAGGGACAAACTTGTTGATCGTGGAGAAATGATGTATCTGTGTTTGGAACTGTCGGCAATTAGAGTTGCCTTTGTCGCTCAACCTAGGGAAAGCTTGAATAATTTTTTCAGGCAGGATGACGAGTTTATGTATGAACGACATCGACGTCAAAGTTTCATCTCGGGCGAGGCAATGAACAATCGCTTAGTTAGATTTAAAATAAAATATTTTTTCAATTTCTTGTAATGACTATCTTATTTGGGTAATGTGTAGTTCTGTTGCATCANATGTCAAAAAGAGAAGGTGGTGCTCTATTTATAGAATTTTATGTGCAATTAATATATGAATATAAACCACTTCGATTAGATGACATTTGACGGACATTTGAGTGCCTTAAGAATCTGAGAATTGAGCGATCTCGGGTTTTTTTTCATTCGGCTTATAAAGACGTCTGATTGGATTATAAACTCGTCAGATCAAACATCTGTCTGATCTTAAAAAAAATGCTCATAAAGCTTCCAACATTTGTTCTATGGCTTGATCTGAGCTTGATTTGACTCAGATTAGAGCAATTTTAGTATCATTTGGTTCGTCTCGTGAAGTCAGTCAGTTCGACTATATGTTTACTGAAATCAGAGCTCTTAATGATGCTTAATCAAATTTTGAACATTCTTTGCTCAACAAGTTGATTCGAGATCCGTGATGTCTCAAAATACGTGTTGGAGGATAAAAATTTATTGAGGACTTATCATACGTAAAAACTAAAATTTAGAAGTTAAAAGCGTAAATGCCTAACAAATGAGAGGTATTTATCTTTTTTTAGCCATCTAGAAATCTGCTTCAAAAGTCAATCAAAATTAATGTTTCAAAATTTTTCTTGATGTTCGGTCACAATTTCAATTGCCGTCCACATGCTCTACTATTGACATCAATCTATAAAATGTGAAAAATATAGATTTTATTTTCACATCAATGGATAAACATATCATATTATTTTTATAAAGTTATATATTTAATGTCATAATTTTAATTATGTTAATTCATATAACATACTTTTGTGTTAATAATTTTAAAATATATACAAGATTTAACAAGAAAATGTGTATTTTATTAAAAAAAATTATTATTAGTGCTATTTTTTTCGTGATATTAAATATAAATGCTGGGAGGCATTTAAATGCATACCCCACAATTTTCATATATTCACACGCACACACACGCACACACGCACACACGCACACACGCACACACGCACACACGCACACACACACACACACACACACACACACACACACACACACACACACACATGTTTGGTTATGCAATTGCTGAGGGCTTATGTTTGATTTCTTTCTTCATTTTTTTTCTTTCCTTGGTTACGCTGTCTTTTTCCCTTCTCCGTTCTTAGCTATTCTCTTTTCTTCTTTCCAACATAGTATCATAGACTCCATGGTTCAGAAATACTCCCAAGAATCGTTTAATTTGATTCCTGCTACAGAGGTTTTTGTTCTATACGTTGTGGATGTAGAAGAGATTAAGAATCATTATGTTTTGAATCCTATGATTCTCCTGCAATCGGTCGCTAGCAACGAATGAACTACCATTCATTTCTCTCTTGACCTCATCTTTTTTAAAGATCATTTTAAGATGGGTTTTCGCTGCCATTTTGTTGAGAGTTGTGGTCAATCTTTAATCATTATGTTATCATCTCTGTTCAGATCCTTCCCAAATCGATAGCCACCAGCATGACTTATGTTCTTTTCAGTCGGAGGATGAAAATTCTTCCGGATTGGTCGTGATGGATATATTCAGTTTGTCGCTAGTACTAAGATTTAACTTTTGGGGCTTGAAAACAAGGTGGAGGGTTGGAGATGAAGTTCAAGGTCGCCTTGTGTGCAAACGAATGGGGGATCAGCACTTCTTTTGTTGAGTGTTAGGTGAAGAAAGTGAAGTCCTTGTCAGGGCATGTTAGGGATCATAAAGCATTAATTGAGGGTCAATGCCTCTCTTTATTTCAGTGCCTTGACCCTAAAGTGATCAAACACATGATTTGCTTGGATGTTGTCGATGTCATGACTATGGATTTGTGGAAATCGGCTGACAATAGGGATTTTAATCAGAAAAAAGCTGTTGGAGAGAGGGTTGCTTTGAAAAGGCCTCGGGGAAGAGGCATTCCTCCCTTACTCGGTAGAGATCGAGATCTGTCCGACTTGATCAGGTCGGTCGAGGAGGATGATGAAGGTTGGTGTTATCTTCTTGTCAGTTTGTGTACGAAAACATTTTGGAGACCTTTGTGTAATTTGCTAGGTTCTTCAGAAGGGAGCAAGGTAGATTCTTCTCGATCGACTTAACTTCTTGAGTCCAAAGGCTCATCAGTGTGCTCGTTGGTCGGAGTAGTTCTGGCGGTGACGGGGGAGGCCTCAATCATACCTTTGCAGGAGCAAGCTGAGGCGAGTCGCGACTCTCACCCTATCTCTGTTGAGATCGATTCTGATTTCAGATAAGGGATGAGGGGTCATGGATCGGATGGAGAGCGACACCCTTTAGAGGGAAGGAATGGCTCTTGTCACTGATGTCGACTTGCCCACTCCTCCAATTTCTCCTTTAACTGTTGATTGTTGGAATACATGAGTAATTCCAATCTTATGAGTTATTGAAGAGTGCACACACGTTTCACATATGCAGTCATCATAGACTCCTCGCAAAGCTTGTCGTTGGGGCTCTTAGCTTCACAATTGAAATTACTCAAATTTCAATTATCTACGTATAAACTACGCTGAATTTTAAAGGCTCAATTATTGTCTAACCTTTATATTATTTGTCTTAAGAAACATATAGTTTAAAAAATATGAACAAGAAGAAATTTTAGTTTATTTAAGCTACAATCTTTTTAAANTTCATTCATACCTTTGCAGGAGCAAGCTGAGGCGAGTCGCGACTCTCACCCTATCTCTGTTGAGATCGATTCCGATTTCAGATGAGGGACGAGGGGTCATGGATCGGATGGAGAGTGACGCCCTTCAAAGGGAAGGAATGGCTCTTGTCACTGATGTCGACTTGCCCCCTCCTCCAGTTTCTGCTTTAACTGTTGATTGCTGGAATACATGAGTAATTCCAATCTTATGAGTTACTGAAAAATGCACACACATTTCACATATGCAGTCATCATAGACTCCTCGCAAAGCTTGTCGTTACGGGCTCTTAGCTTCACAATTGAAATTACTCAAATTTCTATTATCTACCTATAAACTACGTTGAATTTTAAAGGCTCAATTATTATCTAACATTTATACTATTTGTCTCAAGAAACATATAGTTTAAAAAATATGAACATGAAGAAATTTTAGTTTATTTAAGCTACAATCTTTTTAAGCTACAGAGACTATTTGACTGTATACAAATCAAATGCATTGTATTTATTGTGATAAATCTTAAAAGTATTTAAATATGAAGTAGGAATCGGCAGGCGGCGGTGGAGACGGCGGCAGGAGTTTACACAAAGCTAAATCCTTATGAACATGAATAACAAAGGAGCTCATGTTAATGATTTGGGCTATTTTCAGAGGCAGAAAACATAAAAATATCTAGGCATGGTAAATTTCATGAACTGTATAAGCAATTCTTTTAAGCTTGCAATTATTTTGCATTATACCNAAAGTATTTAAATATGAAGTAGGAATCGGCAGGCGGCGGCGGCGGCGACGGCGGCAGGAGTTTATACAAAGCTAAATCCTTGTGAGCATGAATAACAAAGGAGCACATGTTAATGATTTGGGCTATTTTTAGAGGCAGAAAACATAAAAATATCTAGGCATGGTAAATTCCATGAACTGTATAAGCAATTCTTTTAAGCTTGCAATTATTTTGCTTTATACTAAACACCAAAATAACTTAAATGAATGAAATGAAATAATTCCTAAATGACACTAATAACCTATATGAGTAATGTAATATTTGAAAGCTTTTTTGGCCAACATTTAAGATATTGTATTTCACCTCTTTTAGTTAAATCTTGATCCTGCCACTTTATTTATTTGATTTTAATTTTGCAAATAAAAAAAAAGACTTTCGTCCTTCAATTTACCTTCAAATTTTTATTATTGTTATGAAATTTTATAATATGCAGCAATGCAAGGGAAGATGATTATATTCCTTCACTTATATTTTGATCATTCAATTTTTAATTAAAAACAACATCTTGTTTGTGCTCCATTAAACAAGCAATAGACAGGAATCACATTTTATTAAATTTTACAATTATTTAGTTAAGTTAGAGAGAAACAAATTCTACTCAATGAACACTAAATGTTTCAAAAAAGTATGAATTATTTTGAGTGTTTTCTAGAAGGACAAGATTATTAATCTTTTTAAAATAAAAAGTTAGGCACAACTTAAAGATTTTTCACTTCAATTGATTTACATTGCAATAAGTACAATATAAATTTTCAAACACAATATTTGTATACAATTTATTTATGTATAAATGCGGATTATATATATATGTCACTTGTAGCAACCATCTGTCAATAACTAATAGGGAGCAAAAAAGTTTTAGCAAGCGAAGAGATGTTGCATTCCAGCTGCCGTGCAACGCCTGAGGGAGGGATTTCTTCCATCAAAATAGGTGTGTATGAGTTAGCAAACTAAATTTTATTAACCGTTTTTGGCTGGTTTATCCACTAAGCGCAACATTTTCTTGGTATAAACAAATAGAACATTATTTCACCTTGTACCCTGCCGTCAGAAAGCGTTCCAAATTTAAATAGTATATTAGTTAGTGCTTGGGATGCCAAGCGCCGTTAACCTATTCGTACATATGTTTCGTGCGCTTTTTAGGCCAAGCTTTCAGCTAAATCTGGCTGGACGATCTTTTAGAGCTAAATAAAGTTGCGGCTGCGATAAATCCTACCGATTAATGAATTTAACTTCGAGCTGCATATTTAATGATGGGACAGGGGATTCTGGTGGAAGGGAAGATGTGAAGTTACCTTCTTTTACTGCACAAAATAATGTAAAAATAAAATAAAGCAAATAAATAATTAAAATGATGTGATTTATTTGATTCAGTGCAAATCAACCTTCTTCCACATCCACCTCTTTCTGAGGGGAGGGGTTAGAACAGGCAAGAAGAGCTGAAAAATAAAAAAGTTTATAAACAGGAGTACAACTTCACACAAAAAATCAGCTATAATCACTTTTATAAATAAAAGATGATTAGGACATATAAAATTGAAATATTTACAATACAAAAAAGATCATGGAATTAGATCTCCTCTAATTAGATTACTTAATATCAATCTTCATGATATAGAAAAGATCATGCATGAGATATCTATAATTAGGCNCTGCCGTGCAACGCCTGAGGGAGGGATTTCTTCCATCAAAATAGGTGTGTATGAGTTAGCAAACTAAATTTTGTTAACCTTTTTTGGCTGGTTTATCCTCTAAGCGCAACATTTTCACCTTGTACCCTGCAGTCAGAAAGCGTTCGAAATTTAAAGTGCTTGGGATGCCAAGCGCCGTTAGCTTATTCGCACATATGTTTCGTGCGCTTATTAGGCCAGATTTAACCTGGGTTTATGCTAAATCTGGCTGGACGATCTTTTAGAGCAAAATAAAGTTGCGGCTGCGAGAAAATTCGGATTTTACGAGTTTCATATATTTTACTAAATCCTACCTATTAATGAATTTAACTTCGAGCTGCATATTTAATGATGGGACAAGGGATTCTGGTGGAAGGGGAGATGTCAAGTTATCTTCTTTTACTGCACAAAATAATGTAAAAAATAAAATAAAGCAAATAAATAATTAAACAGTGCAAATCAACCTTCTTCCACATCCACCTCTTTCTGAGGGGAGGGGGTTAGAACAGGCAAGAAGAGCTGAAAAAAAAAAATTTATAAACAGGAGTACAATTTCACACAAAAAATCAGCTATAATCACTTTTATAAATAAAAGATGATTAGGACATATAAAATTGAAATATTTACAATACAAAAAAGATCATGGAATTAGATCTCCTCTAATTAGATTACTTAATATCAATCTTCATGATATAGAAAAGATCATGCATGAGATAACTATAATTAGGGTACATAATATTAATATTTCTAATATACACACTTCCTAACATAGAATCATTAGATTTAATAATTTTCATAACAATCTCCTCTTTATCTCTTATTTCAAAATATGTGAGAGATGACCAAAATGAGTTACAATACCGAACCGACTGCACCAAGATTGTTACATACATACCCTCTTTTGAATGAATCATGCTTCATGTAGTTTTTCAAAATGTATGAATAGACAATCAATCATGTGCTTGAATGTTTACCAAACTCCAATAATATATTCTGAACTTATAGTACTTTATGAGCATGTTCACTAGATTCTTCTTCATATCTATCTTCTTCAACAAAATATTATGTCATCAATTAAGTACCGACATGATAAGCTGGATTTGTGGTCAATAATATCACACTCTAACTCTCACAGAACATCGTTAGGGACTCTTAATCAACTACTAAGTTATCAATAGGCCCAACATCCACATCGCTTCATCGCCTATATAACTACCATGTAGGTAGTCTCTGTAGTAGATAAAGTAACAGTAGACTAAAAATTGATCTCTAACTGACTGAACCTCCTTTCAAAGTGAATAAATAACCAGTCGAAAACCAATGTATATCCTTATCACCCACATATTTTGAATCAATATAGCCTACACATAAATCAGCAATAAATGACTATCATTCAAACACCAAGCCAAAATTAATTGTATCATTCAAATACCCTATAATACTCTTCACAACTTGCCAATGACTTCTTCTCGATCATGCATGAACTTGTTCAAAGCATCAACTGCTTTTGTAATGCCTGATCTAGTACAAATCATGACATTTGTAAGACTACTCACTTTACCAGCATAAGGAACTGATCGCATATCTTTCATCTTCTGATCATCTCTAGAATACATATTTGAAGTCAACTAACAATGAGATGCAATGATAGAGTCATCGCCTTGCTCGAATCATCAACCCAAAATTTTTCAGCACACATTTCAAACAAATGCTCCATGTGTTTGTAAAATATTTCTAATTGTATTGTCCTTGAGAATTTATATACTAAGAATTCTATGAGCTTCACCCAACCTCTATCTCAAAATGTTTGGATACTTACTTCTTCATCCTATCAATCTCAGTATAATTGACAGATGCAATCAACATGTAGAAGCAGATGAACTCACCATTGACCAACTTTTTAAAATGTGCACAATGATCATATTAGTTTCTAGTGCACCCATAAGTAATTGATCAAACTTCTTATATCGATGTTGCGGTGACTGCTTCAGCCCATATAAATTTTTTTTCTAGAATGCAAAACTAAGTCTCCATATCCAAGTAACTACAACATATAGACTTCTCTCACAATTCCATGTGTAGGAACACAATCTTTACATAAATTTGTTCCAAAATCAAATTGCATTGTGCTACAAGTGCTAGAATAGCACAAATCGAGAGATGCTTGACCACTGGGAAGAACAACTCATCATAGTAAATTCCTTCTTATTGTGTAAAATCTTTTGCCACGAACCTATCCTTATAGCTCATTTCAGTTCCATGAGATCCTTCATTCTTTGCGTACACCCGTTTACACCCAATCACTTTCATTTTTGGATGAAGCTTCACCAACCTCCAGGTAGCATTCTTTCTGAGAAACTCTATCTCTTCATCTATTATCTCACTCCAGAGATCAACATCTAGGCTCTCAACCGCTTCTTTAAATTTTTTGCTTATTTGAATCAAGCTCACATGTTGAAGTATCTAAATTAAGCTCACCCGACGCAGTGACTAAATTGAGCCCACCTGCCAAAGTGGCTGAACATGGCCCACCTAATAAAGTTGCTAAATCGAGCTCACTTATCGAAGTTGTTGAAACAAGCCCAACAACCAAAATGACTAACTTGAACCCACCTGCCAAAGTGGTTGAATCAAGTCCATTTGTCGAAGTAGCCGAATCGGGCCTACTTGTCGATCGAATCATATTTACTCCTCTCAAAAGAACGGTTGGCCCACCCGTGTGAGAACAACTATCGGAGAAGGACATCATTGATAGTAAGAACATCTTTCAATCTTTTATTAAAAACATCGTCTAACATTTGAGACTCAATATTTTTCTCATGTATTAGGAATGTGCATCATGCTGGCAACACCTGATGACACCCACATTGCAGTCTTTTTATCAAGACATCACGTAAGGTCGTCATACAATATCAGATGATTCACATTGATTATTTTATGGTCTTTCTCCCTTGTGTATAAAAGGGAAGGAAAAAATGAGAGGGGGGATCTCTCTCTCTCTCTCTCTCTCTCTCTC
>JXCR01139762.1:41979-70417 GCA_002079205.1 Phalaenopsis hybrid cultivar | reverse complement strand
CCCCAAAAAATATTAAAGTTCGATGCTCTACCTAATTTTTCAACATATGGTCAACATATAATAAATAGGAGAAGCTATTATTAATCACGCATTGAAGTGCCATTGACAATTTAGATTTGCAAATAATTTCCAAAACTAATATGTTGATGGTATAAATGACATTCCTAACTTTGTCACGAAGCCCAGATAAAATCCTTATGCCATAAAAGGTTGATACAAGTGTTCCCATGAACCACCACAAATATGGCAACATATAAATAAGCTCTTATTTATAGGAGCTGATCAATTTAATTTACCTTTATACTCCACATCAGCCACTGCCTCCCTAAACGTGAAGGAGATAATGCTTGACATCCTTAAGCTCTCCAATATAACCTATACGACAGAAAATTACATATTATTGTTAGGCCGGTCGAAGGGCGCACAAATGCGCGCAAATCTGGCACGGAACAAAAAAAAAATAATCAACGTTTTATCTTTTGGCTGTGTTTGGTTTAAAAGAGTACAAGAAGAAATCTAAATTTATTTTACGGTGGAATTTCATTTCAAGTATTTATTTTAAGAGTTATTAANGAGATGATGCTTGCCATCCTTAAGCTCTCCAATATAACCTATACAACAGAAAAGTACATATTATTGTTAGGCTGGTCGAAGGGCGCACAAATGCTCGCAAATGTGGCGCGGAACAAAAAAATAATAATCAGCGTTTTATCTTTTGGCTCTGTTTGGTTTAAAAGAGTACAAGAAGAAATCTAAATTTATCTTACCATGGAATTTCATTTCAAGTATTTATTTTAAGGGTTATTAGATTTTGTTAAAAACTAAAATTTTATATGAGAATTTGCATGGATAATTTTCAAGGCATTCGTGATGGTACAAAGTAAGAAAATTTGAGGAGATCGCCATGAATTACATGTCCTTTTCTCCAATAAAATAAAAAAATTAATTCCTCATCAACTCAAAAAAACATTTTAAGAATGTTTTTTTTATATTAATTTCTCTTCAATCAAACAATTGAATTAAATAAAAATTTATTCTTTTTGAAAAAAACTGTTTTGAATATAATACATATTTTATGTTTTTTTTTTTTTTTTTGAAAAAGTCTAAATAATAAAGTTTTTACTTTTTATTATCTTTTATTAGTCAATTTGATTTTTAAAAATAATTTTCCATCACATATTTTTTTTTGAAAAAACTTAAATAAAAAAAAAACAGCAACCTTTGAAAGGTAAATCATGAATAAGCTGGCTCTAAACAGGAAAAAATATTCCATCCATACGTTGTATGTCCGGACGGCAAACAACTGGTAGATGACGATGTGATAACCAGCGGTTAACTGTCTAAAGATACGGTAGTGTCTGCAAGGAATATTTTCTTCCCCAAAAGGGAAGTTACACTTCCAATTCTTTCAGCCAAAAACAGAGCAATTGCTTACGGGGGAGAGAACAATTTATAACCTACCCTATGAGTTAGAGGCATGCTCCTGGTCTGTTTCCATGTTAATGGCCGCCTTCCGCATCCATTCGATTCATAAATCGCCATCTGTTCACCCTGCAATTAAGGTGATGACATAATAGTCAGAACTTTGCTGACCAACTCCAATGTCTCATGTTATTGACGCCTTAATTGATGGCTACCTTCACTCCCATAAGAATCTTAGGCTCGTCGTTGAGGTACTTAACGATCCATGTCAGAACGCTAGCCGTCGTGTCCTGCGCGGCAAAGAGCACTCCGATGATATTGTCGGAGATCTGGTCTTCCGTCAATTGTTCTCCTCTCTCGTCCCTCCACTCCACAAAACAGGACAGCAGATCCTTCTCTGCCATCGCCCCATTTTCTCTTCTCTCCTTCATGATGTCGTTCAGTATTTGCCGAAGCCTCTTCCTCGCCTGTTCATTCGTGGTTAACATAAAGTTACATTTAGGAGAATTGTTGTAAGAGTGAAGATGGATGGGGCTAGCTGCTGAGTCGCCTACANGTATTTGCCGAAGCCTCTTCCTCGCCTGTTCATTCGTGGTTAACATAAAGTTACATTTAGGAGAATTGTTGTGAGAGTGAAGATGGATGGGGCTAGCTGCTTAGTCGCCTACTCGAACCTTAATGGCGTTGCTGTAAAGAGTGCCGGGGAGGTTTGTGGGGAAAGAATTGTAGCCCTTGTCAACGATGAAGTAGTTATTTTTTAGCTCATTCTTGCGTTGCTCGCTCAAATGCCTGCCGAAGATGACTAAAATGCCGACTTCGAAGGAGAGCTGCATATGGACAAAACAGAGGTTTTACATTACTTCGTACTCCAACCAGCAGCTGTCATGATTTGACTCAGTTTTCTTATTACAAATTTAATATTTTCTTCAAAATTAAAAAAAAATTAAAAATAAATAAAATAAAAACACCCGCCTCGCATAAGCAAACTCGGCTGCTCATTATATGGAGTCTTTTGCATGGTCCTGCAGAGTACAGACTATGCTTGGTTTAGGTGGAATTAAAATGAATGTAAATGCATTTTAAATGAGTGGCATTTGGTTTTATAATATTCATTGATTAATATATTGTATAATTTTAGTGAAAAATTGAAAAATTGTAGAGAAGTATTATAAGTCACATGCCTTTAATTTTCTCAAAACAACAACTAATTATTTAAAATAAAAAAATTTAACTTAATTTGTAATTAACCAAAAATATTGATGAAAATTAGTTTCAATTCAGNGGTTTGTGGGGAAAGAATTGTAGCCCTTGTCAACGATGAAGTAGTTATTTTTTAGCTCATTCTTGCGTTGCTCGCTCAAATGCCTGCCGAAGATGACTAAAATGCCGACTTCGAAGGAGAGCTGCATATGGACAAAACAGAGGTTTTACATTACTTCGTACTCCAACCAGCAGCTGTCATGATTTGAGTCAGTTTTCTTACTACAAATTTCATTTTTTCTTCAAAATTTTAAAAAAAAATTAAAAATAAATAAAATAAAAACCCCCGCCTCGCATAAGCAAACTCGGCTGCTCATTAGATGGAGTCTTTTGCATGGTCCTGCAGAGTACAGACTATGCTTGGTTTTGTTGGAATTAGAATGAATGTAAATGCATTTTAAATGAGTGGCATTTGGTTTTATAATATTCATTGATTAATATATTGTATAATTTTAGTGAAAAATTGAAAAATTGTAGAGAAGTATTATAAGTCACATGCCTTTAATTTTCTCAAAACAACAACTAATTATTTAAAATAAAAAATTTTTACTTAATTTGTAATTAACCAAAAATATTGATGAAAATTAGTTTCAATTCAACTCCTACACATATTTCTTTCATTTTATGTCATATTAAACAGAGACATATTAGTTTTAGCTGAGTATTTTTTTTGGATATTACAGATTTTGAAAGCATGTAAAGATAATAATTGATAAACCATGACAAAATTATTATAATCTGATCTTTTTATCCACCATTATCGACATATACTAAGAAAGCACTTAATATTTTTTCTAGAATTTTGATATTTTATATTAGGCAAGAGTCTTTAATTTTTTTTTGGGAAATTTACATACATGGCCCCCAATTCTTATGCATTTACCCATCACACACAAACTTTGATTTCTACATCGTAAGCCCATTTTCTTATGAAATAGTGAAAGTAGTGTAATTGATCTTTTTCATACAAAGATTATGGTGCATGCCATATAAAAATTAAAATTTAGGAGTGAGATAAGCAAATGCATAAGAATTGAATGTTATGCATGCAAATTTTTCTTTTATTTTAATTTTTAATTTTTTTTTGGCTGGGCAGCATGCGAATCCATATCCAAAGATTCTGTATTTTATTGCGATTACTCATTCGAGCAGGCCTTAAAATTCCTAATTAATAAACTTATGTATCCTCATTAAGAAAAAAAAAAGGAAAAAAAAAAGGCTCTGCCTCTGCCAGCCAACCTGCTTCATAATTTGGAAGGTACTGAGGACACGGCCGTCCCATGAGCGGAGCATGGCGGTGGCTGCAGCTTCAATCTGATGAACAAGACTGCGGAGCGACTCTGGGGCGAGCGAAGCCTGCACAAGCTTCCTTACGCGCGCATGGTATTCATCCTGATGGAAGAAGAGCGCCCATGGGCCGATCATCCTCTCCTTGCTCCGCGGGTAGGTCGGCTTGAAGAGGTGTGCCTCGCTCACAAGCACCATCCTCGCCGCTTCCGGGCTCGCCAGCATCACGCACGGGTAACCCAATACATGCGTCTTAAAGATCTCGCCGTACCTGAATTCCATCATATGAGTCAATCTGATACCGATGCATTACTGTGGGGATGGATCATACCTCTTAAGCCTGGAACCGAAGAAGACGTTCGGGTCCTGTGAGTAAAGCTGTAAGGTCTCTCCGATGTAGGGCAAGCCCATGGAGCCCGGTGGCAGGCGGNTCTCGCCGTACCTGAATTCCATCATATGAGTCAATCTGATACCGATGCATTAATGTGGGGATGGATCATACCTTTTAAGCCTGGAACCGAAGAAGACGTTCGGGTCCTGTGAGTAAAGCTGANTCTCGCCGTACCTGAATTCCATCATATGAGTCAATCTGATACCGATGCATTAATGTGGGGATGGATCATACCGTTTAAGCCTGGAACCGAAGAAGACGTTCGGGTCCTGTGAGTAAAGCTGTAAGGTCTCGCCGATGTAGGGCAAGCCCATGGAGCCCGGTGGCAGGCGCAGCTTCCCATTCTGCTTCCCGAGTTTCCTAATTAGGAGATAGCAGAGAAGGGCAGAGACGATGGATGTGTATATTATTAGACTGTAAGAAATTGCCATTTACAGTTCTATCCTCGATCTTCTCTATTGATAGAGAGAATGCTGTTGGAGATAGAGGGATGAGGCTGCCGGGTGAGGGGAGAGAGTTGGGGCGGCTTTTATAGAACAGGGGAGCCGGTACGCACGCGTCTCTACCCCATAATCGCACAATATTTATAGAAATGCGCATGGGAAAAGGGTGCATGCCATAAATTTTGCATGAATTTGCAAGGTGAATAATTGAATATGCACAAATCACCATTAAATTCTTTGGGAAATTATTTCAATTTTCTATGAGTCATTGTTCAAAATGTAGCCATGTTATTTATTTTGAATTAGACACGTGAAATACTACCGGGTGACGAATCACTTACTGTCGGCCTAAGCATGAGGTGTATTTTAGCTATTTGAGTTTTACGCTTGGAGCTCTTTGTGAAAAGGGGTGTGCTGTTTTAAGTGCTTCTAAAGTTATTTGAAGTTGAGATATGGTATCCTTCAATTATTATGTTAAAATTGGAATCCTAAAGTTATTTTAAGGTGGGAATGGCCTAATATTCTAGGCAAGACAAATTTTGTCTCACAAAATCAAAGAAAGGGGCACGTGTGGGCCTCACGTGGACTAATTTTCTAAAATAAAAAATTCTCCAATCTCATTTTGGAAATAATTAATTAACTCATTTGTATCATATTATAGTATAATCTTTTATATATATATATATATATATAAGCTGTTAATGCAACAATCTATTTTTATTGATGCATACTTAATTTAAACACAACTTTTTAAAATTTTATATAATAAATTAGCACCAAGTTATTTGTTATATTTTTTTATTATAATTCAATGAAGTAATTGAAACATTCTTATGATATGTTTAATTTTATTTTGTTGCTAAGCATTCTTATCATATATGATAGACAACTTAGAGTGATTGGAGTCATTATTTTTATAGAAGTTACTCAATTTAATGTATTAATTTATAATTTTTTTTTATTTTTTTTATGGGGCTTTTGTTTAGGTTTTATAAAACACAATCGAGTTACTTTAAATTAGACTATTTTGTATCTTAAATTTATTCTTCATTTTTGCGATGAAAAGCTTGTTAAAGCATTAGGACAGTGTGATTCATTAGGTGGCTTGTGCTTGCCATGTAAAGATAAAATCCAAGAACTATGTGAAAAAAATTATCTTATTATAAATCAAAATATGTAGATGTCGATCAATATTTCATTCAAAATAAAATAAAAAACAAAAAATTTGAAACCAAATTAGTTATATTTTTGTTTATAAAATAAAATAAAATAAAAAATCTTTTTGTAGCCCGCTAGACAAGTTGGCCATGCAAAATATCTCTGCTTCAATTCTTAATGTGAGTAATGATGAAGTATCCCTCAAAACCAACAATAAAACATGAATTTATATATATTTATTTTAATTAGCCATTAATGTAGAAGTTATTTATATTCTATCAATATATTTTATATTGCATTTCCTTTTTTTCCCATTGGCACATATTTTCCTTCCTATGTCAGTTTGTCCATCTACCATCAACAGTATAAGTAATGTAATATGTTCTCCAAACATATCACTAGAAAAAAAAGTTTATTTCTACAAAAAAATAAAAAGTTTAAGACAAACTATATTATCTTAAACAAATATATCTTTTAACTTAATATAAAATAGGAAACTCAAGTTACAATTACTTAATGTTGATTTTTCCGATTAATTAATATTTTATTCACCTAAATTTGCAATATTAATTTAATATAGAATTAGCAACAACATGTATTGGAAGATTTGAATACATATTACACAAGTTTAATTTTTTTACATATCAAAAAGTTAAATTTTTATACTAACATTTATAGCAATTTGGTCTCATAAATATGCAGGAAAATGTGTATTTTAATTTTAGAAATAGTGATTTTTTTGTGATATTAAAGATTTGAGTGTTATATATGTAAATATGAGTGTTTGGGTGTTAGATCTCTATGGACATAAGAGCTGTGTGGTATGTATGTAAATTCCCCTATTTTGCTTTTGTTAAGTGTATCCAAGATTGATTTCAAATATCCTAGATTATTACTTCAAGAAGGCCTCTTGTCTAAAGAGAACTACTCGTCAGATTACGATGATATATTCTATGTCTGATGGTCTAAGTTCACTCTTACACCAGGAGGGCCGCTAGCCGGGATTTCATTTAGAGGGTCGATCGCTGACCTTCAGCTAATCGAATGAGTGGGGACCGAACAAAGGTTTTCAACCTACCGAGCAGCAAGACTAACAGGTCATTAAATTCTACTAAACGGTGCTAACAACAGTTATGGATATGAAAGGGCGTCGAAGTTAGCTGCAAATGTGAGGTGTCATAATAACTTGTCGTGTCCCTAATAAAATTGAGACAAGCATGACATTTCATATTAGATATCCTTGGAACCTGTAAATAGGGCGTTATTTATTTAATAAAAGACTACTGAATTTATTATCTAAGAACTTATGTTATTGTGCTCTTAATCCCTCTCTCAATATCTCTGTTTGTTCCTCTCTTCTGTCTAATGTTCTATACATCATGTGTGATCTACACGATATATTTGGATTCAACATTTTTATTATATGATATGAAAACTTTAGTTGATAAAAATATAAAATACAAACTTTAAGTGTTAGATATCTAATAAGAATTAGATGGTGTGTTAGATATCTTAAAAATGTGAAAACTGTTGTGCAAACTCGGACCGTCCGAACAAGTCTCTCTCTTATTTATCGTAGTGACTCAGATTAACATGGACTGACTTTGCTGGGGCCCATAGCGTGTCATTGGTCGGCATGGACATTCTTTTTACACTAATCTGTCTGTTTTTGCTGACCATGTTACCGGTTGACTTTTTTTCCATTCGTTATCAATTACAGAGCGTTAGCGGAATTTAAATGAACTTAACTGCGCAGGTTACGACTTACGAAGACTGGGAGTTTTACAGGACGTGGCGAGGAGAAATTGCAATCTGGCATTAATGCAGTTGAGTCAGAAGGCTGAAACTGGGCACCCAATTGATGTCACCGGTGAAGTAGAAATGAAGACGATCTTACGGAATTGCATTGGGAAGAAGGCTGTCAATAGTATTATGGGCAGGCGTCACTCATAAGTAATGCTCTCTTTGAAAGAGATAGTTAGCACTCTGAATTTAGCTTTATGATTAAGGACTGTTGATTTGAGTTTTAACTCGGATCGCTATGGGATTGAAATAAATGAGCCGGCTGTGTTACGAATTAAAACGTGGACCAAATTATTTTTGAATCGGCTTTGAGCTGATCTCAGCTCATCGGATGGTTAACAGTTCCAGTATTGTTTGACCATAAAATTTAAAAAAAATAGTTTAGAAATTATTATTAATTTCAAATTTAATTTGAATTGAGATCAAATCAAAATAAATAAGTTGAACAATTAACTAAAATTTTGAATAGAATTATTTTTGAACCGATCATGAAAACAACACTTAATGTTGCTTCGTAACTTTTGTTAGAAGTCCTGCACAGTCCTTTGGGGTTGTGCGCGTTGTCGGATTGCTGCCTAAAGGGTTTTGGCGCCTTGGGAATGGAAGAAAGTTTGCATAGATATAGACTTACTAAATTTTGATAAATGAATTGTCAGGAATGGTGAAGCTCGGTCAACTATGCTTGGACAGTTATTTTGCTTTGGAGAGTCACACCTCTTCACAAATAACCACTCCCGTCTTCCTCTTTTGTGAAGTGGAGCATCTCTTCGCTCCCTCATGTTCGTGATAAAAGCTTCGGACGACTCTCCTTGGGTTTAATGGTCATGCTTTGAGTTCTTCTTTGGTTTCATCGGGATAGAGGAAGGTTTCCTAGAGGAAGAGAAGTGCAAGGAGGACTAGTTCCTTACGGTAGAAGGAAGAAGAAGGAAGAAGTAGAAGATTGTTCTTCCTAGGCTTCTTGTTGGTGGCTTGTGGTAGAAGAGAAATTGGGTTTATTTCTCTTGTAAGTTTGTCTTTTTTTGGTGTTTCTCGGTATAGAGAGAGAATAACAGAGAGAGAAGAAGAGAGAGCAACGAAGAGTGAGAGATTCCTCTTGTAAGTCGAGGTGATCGACTGATGTAAATTCCTCAAGTAGTAAAATCCTCTGCAACTCCGTGGACGTAGGCAATTTGCCGAACCACGTAAATCTGTGTGTTCCACTGTGTTTTTCTTATTTAGTGTGATTTTTCTCGTTCTATTTTTCAATTTGTCGATTGTTCTCTTGTTTGATTTATATATATATAAACATCAACTGATATATCTAGATCGCGCAACAACAACAACTGGTATCAGAGCATGGTTTTGGATCTGAGAAAGAATGATGGCTGCAAATGAAGTGAAGGTTTCAGGGATTGAGAAGTTTGATGGCACATATTTTGGTTATTGGAGACTGAAGATAGAGGATTATCTTTATGGGAAGAAACTTCGTCTTCCGTTATTGGGGAAAAAACCTAAAAAGATGGATGAGACTGAATGAAATTTGTTGGATAGACAAGTTCTGGGAGTTATTCGATTGACCCTATCGAGGTCCGTTGCACACATCATCGTCAAGGAAAGGACGACTGCATATGTCATTGCAGCCTTATCAGGTATGTATGAAAAGTCATCGACGAATAACAAGGTGCACTTGATGAAGAAGTTAATCAATTTGAATATGGTGAAAGGTGTTTTTGTTGCTCAACACCTGAATATTTTCAATATTATCACAAATCAATTTTCGTCTGTGGAAATTGATTTAATGACGAGATATGTGCACTGATCTTGTTGGCTTCATTGCTAGATAGTTGGGAAGCCATGAGGATAGCAGTTAGCAGTTTTGCAAGTAAATCTAAATTGAAATATGATGATATTCATGATTTCATTTTGGTTGAGAAAGTTCGCAAGAAAGATTTTGGCGAGGTCTCAGGTTCGTGTTCGACACTGAATGTTGATTTCAGATGGAGATAGCATGACAGAAACTCAAGTATAGGGAGATCAAAATCAAAGTTTATTAAGCAGACAACTTATTGTAATTGTGGCAAGGTTGACCACATAAAGAAGAACTGCAGGAATCCTAAGAAGATCAAAAATGCTAGTGAAAATGTGGTATCCGAAGAATCACGAGATGCAATATTGTTGGCATTTTATAATTATGTTGAAGACTTAATATTGATTCATGACCTTTGAATGTGGAAGGAAATCTACCAGAGGCCACATTGCAAGGCAGTGATGGAAGTGACGAGGAAATTGGGTTCAGAGCACCCATTCCTAATATTCCACAGACAGATGTTGAAGAATCACAGAGCTATAAAAAGTCTTGCAAGATGAAAGTTCGAGCAAGTGGGAGCTGGTGAAACTTTCACCAGGGAAGAAGGCATTGCACAAAAAGTGGGTGTACTAAGTGAAGACTGAGCGTGATGTCAGTAATAGGTACAAGGCTAGACTTGTTGAAAAAGACTTTCAGAAGAGGCATGATATTGCCCATATAGTGGGAGTTGTAAGAAGAGACAAGAGTGACCCAGAAAATAACGTGGAGGTGCAAAGCTATGTGGATCCTGCTGATAGGTTGACTGAGTGCGTTATTCTTGAGAAACTAAAGTTGTGCACGACTTCAATTGATCTTCTAGAGTGAAGACAGAGGCTTTGAGTTGCAGATGTAGAGGATTCAAGGTGAATGATACATGTTGAAGAAAAAGACGACACCGTCAGTGGAGGATATCAGTTTGAGGAAGGAGATGTTGTAGCCTGTGTACTAGTCTCCAAGTGGGAGAATTATTAGAAACGGTGGAGTCCGGTCTACTATGCTTGGGCGGTTACTTTGCTTTGAAGAGTCACACATCTTCACAAATAACCACTCCCGCGCTTCCTCTTTTGTGAAGTATCTCTTTGCTCCCTCCTGTTCGTGATAAATTCAGATGGTTCTCCTTGGGTTTAGTAGTGACGCTTTGAGTTCTTCTTCGGTTTCCTTGGGATAGAGGAAGGTTTCCTCGGGGCAGTAAAAGAGAAGTGCAAGGAGCAAGCGGTAGTTCCTTGCTGCAGAAGGAAGAAAAAGAAGATTGTTCTCCCTAGGCTTCTTCTTGATGGCTTGTGGCAGAAGAGAAATTGAGTTTATTTCTCTTGAAATTTGTCTTCTTCAGTATATCTCGGTGTAGAGTTTTATTTGGTGTATCTCGGTGTAGAGAGAGAAGAACATAGTGAGAAGAAGAGAGAGAGCAATGAAGAGTGAGAGGTTCCTCTTGTAAGTCGAGGTGATCGACTTGTGTAAATTCCTCAAGTAATAAAATCCTATGTAACTCCGTGGACGTAGGTAATTTGTCGAACCACATAAATCTGCGTGTTCCGCTGTGTTTTTTTTTTCTTGTGTGATTTTTCTCGTTCTATTTTTTACTTCGTCGATCGTTCTCCTGTTTGATTTATATATATACACATCAACTAGTATATCTAGATCGCGCAACCGCAACATGAATCTCCAAATAGTTCAGGAAATAAGAAAAAAAAAGATTTACATACATAAAATTTTTAACATTAATATATTTGACATTAACTTTTAATTTACATATCATCTTATCTATACATAAAAAAGTATGTTTCAGTGTTTGTTAAGTTAAAAACAAGTGACATATAAAATTTGTAAGTTAAAATAAATAAATAAATTGTAATGTTTTTGACTGATTCATTGGTTCAACAAATGGTTCCTGCTAGTTGATCGAATTAACCGACAGTTCAAGCTAATTTTTTTCGGTTCAATGCGGAGCCGATTTTTAGCTCATACCAGAATAGGAGTACCAACCGGTTCACAGCTGAACTAGTTGAACCAACCGCTTCGATCGGATTTTCAAAAACATGGCATTCTGATCCTCTCCTGTTTCCTGTGAAATGCGCTTTCACGCTATAAGTCATTTCTGAAAAAAAAAATATTATATACTGCGGTTTGCATGTGTGGATAATTAATCAGAAATGGAGTGTACTTCGTCCACTCAACTCCAATTGAATGTCGGCGTCATTTCCTTTCTATGATGAGTTCACTTCATTGCGTTTCATGCTATGGTACTTTTCTCTGTTGGGCGAGGAATATTATGTGTGAACAAAAATTACATTGGATAATCTAAAGGTTTTTTTTTTACATCAGAATTATAGAATAAATGGTTAAAAAATATAATACATTTATGGAATAGCTATTTTACAAATTTATTTTTACATTAGAATAAAAGTACATTTGCTATTTTTTAACTAGATGTTTTGTTTATTCGAGAAATTTGTCTGCCACTCAATCATCTCGAACGAAATGTATTAGCAACACAATAGTAAAATTTCTTATGTACGATGCATGGACCCACATGAGACAGTTGGATATCCAAACAACCAATCGAAAGAATTTCAACAATACTTAACATGCCAGCTCAGCAAATCAACAATTCGCCAAGACAATCCCTTAAATCTGGTTTAGGGTTTACTTGGCTAGTCAATCTGGACTGTACAACCCGACACGACCTTTGATTGACGTCCAAACCACATTACATTGTTTTACTCCCATTTCATGCTAATTCAAGTCCTCTGGGTGATTTTTCATCTCTCTCTGTGTGACTTCTCTTTATTTCAAAAATCTTATCTCCTCGGCAAGCTCATTTTTAAGTGGAGTGAGAACACATATGTTTCACGATCCAACATTAAATGTGTTCCTAGACCATCTATTGGTAGGCTTAGAGGTAAGCCTTGTTTTTCCAATACAGGGACTTTAGTTAAAAAACTAACTCACGGTAGTTAGATTTAAGATTTATTTTCAATGCATTTTGAAATCATTTAAGATTATTTTAAACAAAATATAATTATTATGTGTTAGAAAATTTGCACCAGTAAAATGATAATGTAATAAATTGGTATTGCATAATAATGATCTAACACATACACAAATAAAAGAAAGGTCATGAGAGGAGACAACATGATTTTCTACATGCAAAAGTCCTGGGCAGGGATGAAAAAAATAGGGTATAGACTAACTAATTTAATCCACTATATGATTAGGAGTACAAAGGTTCGCTCTTGACTTGAATTAGAGAAGATAAAATTATCATATTATCTTAAAATAATTACTACTTTGAAATAACAAACATATATAAATATAAAAGAGTAGTAGGGAATATAACTGTCATATTCTGATTGCTTGTTGACGATAAATAGAAGCTGTAGCTGACTATAGAAGTCATAATTTATGGCTATGACAGTTGTATTAGAGCTATCAAAGCAATAGTTAGATGTTGCAATAATTGCAGTTGTCTACAAAAAGTTACTGTTGCAGGAAAATAAAATAGTCGTGCTAGGACTCAAAATTATAATTCGTGATGCCATGGTCGACAATGGCTAGTGGTCAACAACGACCTCTGGTGATTGATTGCGGCCTTTAGTGGTAGGTCGTGACCTTGGGTTACCGATGACATTCACCAAGACTTTAATAATTAAGCTTTAGTAGTCAACTCACTTTTCTCTTCTCCTCCTCCATTATGTGAGAATTGGGTTTAGTTTATAGTTTTTGAGATGAACATGTTTGTTAATTTAACCAACCTCCTAAAACACTCCATTAAACGATGGTTCACATTTATTTTCTTGATCAAATGTAGTTTTTCAATATTTAATTGCCTTAATAATCTCAAAAAATTGGCTAATCATGAGCTGTTTGACTCATATACCACATAAGGAATGACACTGGAACGAAGTGAAATGGAGCAGAGCAGAAGAATCTGTCCAAATCGGAAAGTTACATTATGTTGGTTGGGGTGCGGGGGCAACACTCTGCGGTACGGTACAGGGGTAACGTTCTAATTACATATTGTACTTAAGGTTTACTCCTGAGGATATAAATAGGCATGTTAGTAGCCCCAGGAATTATCCTCTATTCTGTAATTTGTTTTATTGAAAGGAACTCGCCGCTCTGCTCCCGAGAACATAAGTATTTTTGTCGAACCTCGTTAAATCTCTGTGTTCTTCTGGATTTGTGTCGATTCATGTTTTTCTTCAACCTAATTTCTCAACACTTATCGTCGAGATGCTTGATTTGAGTATAAGCATGTCAATTTTAAGATTATTTTACCTTTTAATTATGCACCAAGGTCTTTGACAACACTTCAATATTTGATTTGTGCTCATTTAGACTCGGATCGGATCACTTTTAGCCTCATTGGGTTAACTTATCGAGATATTCAGTTTAGCAATAAAGTTGTTAAAATTGGGGGTTCATATGATCTTGAATTTGAAGTTAAAATATTTCTTGCTCAAAATACATCAAAATTTGTGGCCTGATAAAAATTTGTTGATGACATATAAATAATTAATTGATGCTTGTTTTAAAATTAATTTAAAATATTTATAGTTATCTTTGGCAAAAAAATCACTGAATTTTCATTATCACATAAATATTAAACATATTGAATATTTATCGTACAAAGTCATAGTACTTATTATACTACTATTTATTAAGAAAAATTTATTAATTATATATTTTATAGCTATCTTGTATTATCTATATTTGTGCCCTTCTATATCAACATAAGATTCAACATAGCAAAAAGGCATTAAATTCTAACACATTAGAGAAAGTTCACCATCCTACTTAAATTACACAACATTTTGTCTTTCATGGGACTGTGCAACTTCACTTTTTATCCACGACTCATTATGATTGGAGGTAGAGATGATTCGTTATACTCTAGCAGTGTGAGATTTAAGAATAAAGAACAAATATATTCATAATTAAAGTACGTATCAAAAACTCTTGTGAAATTGAAAAGATGTGGACATCATACATTTTTATAGAACCAATCGAAATAATGAAAATTTTGAAGAAGCAGCTTACACAATTAGATGATATCACAACGTGCAGATTGCAATATGAATCAATAATTTTTTTCAAGATATGCGAAATGCATACAAGGTGTATAGCCTAAGAGCAATAGTTTAATAGAAACGTGCAATACTGTAAAATTATCTCATAATTGAATTTGGGTCAGACCTGTTCGAATGCTTGCTTAGCTGAACTAGGAAAATAGTTCGGTTACTCGTCCATTCATCACTGATATTTATCAACTTGCAACACAGACATAACATTCAAAGAGTTCTACATGATATCCCTGTTGACCCACTTATTCAACAATATAGCCCTTTATATGACTACAGGAAGCGCCACAATGTATATTTGTTTTATAATGCATTATGGTCAAAATTCCTCAATCTATAAATAGGATGTGAAAGTTGAAAACACAAAACATCAACGGTTATTCTGAAATGCAACTTCCCTCTCTTTCTATCTCTTTTAATATTATGTCTAGTAAACCGAATATGTTGTAGACTGCATGGATCGCACCACATTGTCGGATGCATGGCCTGGTGTAATCCACATTGTCATCCGCACATTTAGACAACAAATGTAATTTTTTCCACCTAATTTAGGTAGTTTATTAAGATAATTTTTGATCCAACATGTGATAAGATATAAAATGACATAAGAGAATTATAAATGATCCCAAATCTATTTTGTGATTTTAATGAAGAGAACTAATACTAACATCTATTCTTCTATTTTGCAAAATTTCTGTATACTAGTGCGGTAAATATATAATTCTATATCTTTTTGTTCATTTTATATGTTTTTTGCGAACAGAAATTAAGGTTCATGTTATAATCTTCAAGTTGTATGTCTCCCAAAGTGTTTTATATTCCATAAATTTTCTTTTATTTAACTTATTAGTCTAAAACAAGTTCTTAAGATCTAAACCCACATCTATTTCTTCTTTAAAAATAAATCATCAAGGAATTTTAATTAATATGAATGAATTATTTTCATCTAATTAATAAATAATAGATTATAATAATCCATCTCCATCTATTGCCTGTTCAATTATCATTTTAGAACGTTATAATTAGAATGCCATTATTGAATAAGATGATATGTTGATGCAAATACATACATATAGGCAATCGAAAAGAATAATGAAAACTATCTAATGAATAAGAATGACCTCAATATCGAAAAAATAAATTATAATAATAATAAATATGCTTGCTATAAGTATTAAAAAACATATTTTAATATTTATAATAATAAAAAAATTTAATAATTTTAACACTGTTATCCTAGCTTGAGTGATTGTTCAAATCTGAGGAAATGCTATAATTCTAAAACATATTAAGCAAAATTTACATCACACCATCATTTAATTAAATCTTTGAGAACTCTTCTCAAATAAATGTATATGATACTCTTTCTATTTAGACTAGTTGAACCACTTAAAAGTAGACTTAAATAACTTCCTTATATAAATTTATTAGTTTATTTAAAATCTAGCACAACTCTTAAATTAGCTGTATGAATCAAAAAGAAAAGTTACATCTGACTTGAAAGAGAGACTTTATTAAAGCTATCACTTCCTTTTGAGCATTAGCTTGAATAAATAATTAATTTCCTTCCACTTCAGAGCAAATCAAGTATTCACACAAGTATTAATTGAATCGAAAGCAATTTTTAGCGTCTTTTGAAGAAGAGCCCAAAGAAAATATGTATGATTTGAACAAACAACTTCACAATGAGAAATTACACCCTCAACTTGTAGCATTACTAAATGAGTCAGTTGAAGTTATTACACTGATAGTTTTATTACTTCTAAATTAGTAATAATGTTGGAGGTATAATCGGTCGGTGTATGCTGCCTACGCCGATATAAAAATTTTAAGGTATGCTTTGCCGTCATCAATATCTTTAGTCCTATGTTGCCATTAAAGAGCATGCAGGTTTTATCTTTAATTGATTCGCCTATAACTTATCATAATTACAAAATTGTGTTGCCAAAGTCTTTTTGACATTCGTGTAGGACTTGTATGCTGGGACGCCTAAATGTTAAGTAGTTAGTTTAGATGGGCAGAAGACTGGGAATCCACCGGGTTTATGTTACATAGCACCCAATTCTTATTTATTTACTTATCCTACACCCAAACTTTGATTATAAGTTAATCTTGCTCCCTCTCCATTGAATGGTCTGGCCTATATGCATTTTCAACTCTACTTTAAAATGAAGGAGACAACAAGGATCTAGGTAAGGGAATTGAAGATGGATCAGGAGAGCTTCATTCATCACATATAAATGACCTTGAGGAGTAGTTATTTAGTGTGAGTTATTGATCGAGCCAATGGTGCTAGTATTGATGACAAGTCAAGCGTTCTTGGTTGAGTACTCGAATTCCATGGATCTATCATAGGAGGCACTGGATAATATATTGATAAAAAAAGAAAGGTATGACTGGCGTTAATATTTGAAAGCTTGTTTTTAGGTTAACCAAGAATAGAGAAGACGTTGAATGATTTGAATTAAAAAAATAAATTATTATATTATATAAAGTTTAGAGAAATTACATTTTTTAAAGAATTATTTCTCTAATGAAAAATAGATTAAAAAATATTGATAAAAAATCTTTAATTTATAGAAAAAATTATAATAAAAAATTATTTTGAAAGATCTCGAAAATATCAATGATTATATCTCATATTTGTTATAGCTCTATATTTAGAGGGTTATAAATTATAGGAGGGATCTTGAGGATCTCTATTTATTTCTCTCCTTAATTAGAAAGATTAGCTGTCTCTTATATTTTGTTATTATTTATTTCCTTTTCTACTGTATTTTGTTTTTATTGTTTTTCTTACTAGTAAATCCTGTAATGGGTATTTATACCCCTCTTCTCATCAATAAAATTAAGTCCTCTTATATCTTTTCATGGTATCAGAGTCATAACAATCTTTTTCGGTATGACGACTTCTTCCTATTCCTCCCAAGAAATACTCTCCGCCTCATGTGCCCCAGTTCTAACCGAAATCGATGACACTTCCTCCCTCATTACTGGCCACAAACTCAACAGCCAGAACTACCTCCAGTGGTCTCAATCCGTCATGATGTTTATCTGCGGCAGAGGCAATGACGACTATATCACCGGTGATGTCGTCGCTCCGACCAAGGATGACCCAAAATTTCGGACATGGAATACAAAAAACCACATGGTCATGTCGTGGTTAATCAATTCCATGACCAACGACATTGGCGAAAATTTTCATCTCTAAGGCATGACCAAGAGTATTTGGGATGCTGCTCGAGAGATATACTCTCACTCGGATAACACATCCAAGCTCTTTGAGATCGAATCAATCTTCTACGATCTTCGCCAAGGTGATCAATCTGTAACTCAGTATTTTAATGTCCTATCACGTTACTGGCAGCAGGTTAACATGTATGAAGTCCATGTCTGGTCATGCACTCGAACTCCAACTTATACCGTCAGATGATCGAGTAAAAAAAGATATTCAAATTCCTTCTTGGCCTCAACAACTCTCTCAATCATGTCCGCTCTTGTGTATTAGGCTTCAAACCACTACCTAGCAGTCACGAGGCCTTCTCCGAGATTCGTCGTGAAGGACGCCAGAAAGTCATGCTTGGCCCTATCTCCACCTCGCCCAATCTCTCCATTGACGTCTATGCCCTTGCAGCTCGGGTTCCTCCGCCTCGACACAGCGAGAACCCATCACGCAAGGGTCGTCCCTGGTGCGACCATTGCCGCAAATCGGGCCATAATAAGTGTTGGGTGCTTCATGGAAAGCCAGCCGATTGGAAGCCTCGGTCTGATCGCATTCCCCATGCCAACAGCGTCGTCACTGCCAATCACCTTCATGCACCATCATCTAGTCCATTCAGCAAAGAACAACTAGATTTGCTGCACAAAATGGTCGGCAAACCACTTGATCTAGCTGTTCCCGACACCATCACTGACATGCTCGTGCAGCAAGGTACGTTCTACCATGTCTTCACAGTCAGTCAAGGATCCTTCGGTTAGTGGATCATCGATTTTGGCGCTTCTCATCACATAACTGGTGATGCCTCCCTTCTCCATGACTATATGTCGTGCGGAGACAACTCCAACATCTGCGTTATTGATGGCTCTGTCTCCAAAGTCACCGGCTTTGGCTCCGTGCGCATCACCCAAAACATTCTACTCCAATCTGTGCTTCATTTTCCTAATTTAAATTGTAATTTAATATTAATTAAAAAATTGACTAGTGATCTAAGGTGTATTGCTAAATTTTTCCTTACCACGTGTGATTTTCAGGATGTGGACTCGGGGACGACGGTTGGCAATGTTGAGTTATGCTCGGGTCTCTACGTCATCAATGGTACTTCACCACCACAACCTCGCTATGGATATTTGTCTACCCATCATTATGTCTTCAATTCTAGTTTTAATAAAGATTCTGAGATTATATTATGATATTTTTGTCTCGGCCATCCAAATTTTATGTATCTTGCAAAACTATTTCCAAATTTATTTATCAATAAAGATGTTCGTTCTTTTCAATGTGAATTTTGTCAACTTGCAAAAACACTTGCATGTCATTTCCACGTGTTGCTTACACCTCTTTCCGACCCTTTGCACTCATTCACAACGATATCTGGGGCTCATCCCGTGTTACAACCCTTACCGGGACTCGGTGGTTTGTCTCCTTTATTGATGATCACACTGGACTAACGTGGTTATTTCTTATGAAAGATAAATCTACAGTCGGTCACATATTTGAATAATTTTACTCAATGATCCAAACACAATTTCAAACCTCAATCCAGACACTCAAGACTGATAATGTAAAGGAGTACTTGGCTTCTGTCCAAGGCTCTTATCTCTTCTCTAAAGGAATCCTCCATCCCAGTTCTTGTGTTGACACTCTTCAACAAAATGGGATCGTCGAACACAAGAACCGCCATCTTCTCGAGGTGGCCCGCTACCTCATGTTTTCCTCTAACGTGTTTAAGTATCTAGTCCAACTCTTTATCAAATTGTTTCCCCTCACCAAGGCATGTGCCCAAAATCTACCTACCAAAATATTTGGTTACTCCTCCTTTATTCACATTCATTCACACAATCACAACAAACTTGACCCTAAATCTACTAAATGTATTTTCCTCGGCTACTCGCCTCTTCAAAAAGGGTATAAGTGCTACTCTCCTCTCACAAGAAAAACCTACAACACTATGGATGCCACATTCTTTGAAAATCAGCCTGACTATCTAAATTCTAATATTCAGGGGGAGACTTTAAGGGAATATCACCCTTGGGGGGACAAAAATTTCATACCACCACATACCAAATCCTTGTCCCTTGAATCGAACTCATTATCTCCCAACTCGGATTCAGTAAGTTCATCCAACTCACATGAAAATGTACCTAACAATCAGTCTCTGTCTAGTCCTCAAGTATCAAACTCGTCACCCATTCTTGCACCACCTCCCATGCACAACAAACACTTAGACCACCCAACAAATCCAACACTAATCCAAGAGTCAGAATCGAAACAAAATCCTATAGAAATCCTACAGAAATCCAACACTTGAATATGAATTTATTATATCTATGATTGATGACTCTAACATTTCAATTGTTTTAAGAAAATGTGTTAGGTACATCCGACCTCCACTCAAGTATGAACACACGATGCTTCTGATCTGCAACTTTGTGTCCTATAAAAAACTATCTTCAACTTACCAAGCCTATGTCACCGCATTCGACAATACACAAGTCCCAAACACCATTGATGAAGCTCTCAAACACTCGGGGTGGAAAGTGGCCATAATGAGGTAAGAGCCCTATAAAAAAATGATACATGGACTGTTTCAGACCTGCCAAAGGGAAAAAAAGCAATCAACTGCAAATTGATTTTCAAAGTAAAACACATGGCAGATGGTACAATTAAGAGATTAAAAACATGTCTCGTAGCAAAAGGATTTTCACAATCCTACGGTATTGATTACCAAGAAACCTTTGGCCCCGCGGCCAAACTTAACACCATCAGAATTCTCCTCTCACTTGCGACAAATGAAGACTGACAGTTACATCAACTCGACATGAAAAATGATTTCCTAAATGACAAGTTGGAAGAAGAAGTTTACATGGAAGCACCTCCCGGACTAGAAGCATCCTTTCCAAACAACAAAGTCTGCAAACTCCAAAAATCATTATACAGCCTCAAAGAATCTCCCCGAGCATGGTTCGATATATTTGCAAAATCTGTGACAAAACACTAGTATACTCAGTGTCAGGCATATCACACTCTTTTCGAGAAAACATCTCCCAAAAAAAATTACAATTTTAATCGTATACGTCAACGATATTATCCTCACTGGAAATCATGAAGAAGAACTCACAAATCTGACAAAGATTCTCACTCGAGAATTCGAAATCAAAGACCTCGAAAACCCAAAGTTCTTTCTAGGCATGGAACTAGCTCGATCAAAACGAGAAATATTTGTGTCACAACAGATATATATGTTAGACCTGTTGAAGGAAACAGGTATGCTTCTAAACCCTTCTATACTGCAATGGATCCCTATAAGAAGATTGACATTGAGAAAAATAGTGCACCTGTGGATAGGGGGAGATATCAACAACTCGTGGGGTGACTCATCTATCTCTCACACACACGATCCGACATTGGTTTTTCTGTTCGTGTTGTTAGCCAATTCATGAACAACCCTACGGAAGAACACATGAATGCAGTCTACAGAATCTTGAGATACCTCAAGATGACTCCTGACAAAGGGCTAATGTTTTAAAGGAATAATGATTGAAGTATAGAAGTTTATTCAGACACGGATTGGGCAGGGGATGTCTCTGACCGACGATCGACCTCTGGCTATTGCACTTATGTTTGGGGAAATGTAGTTACTTGGAGAAGCAAAAAGCAGCATGTGGTATCAAGAAGCAACGCTGAAGCTGAATTTAAAGCTCTTGCACTCGGGATTTACGAAGAAATGTGGATTCGAAGAATACTCAGTGAACTCGGGATGCTAACTAAAAAAACTGTCAAACTACAATGCGGCAACCAGACAGCCATCAGCATTGTAAAGAATCCAGTACACCATGACAGAACGAAACACATCGAGATTGGTCGACAATTCATCTCAGAAAATATTGAGAGAGGAGTCGTCGAACTTGCATACATCCCTTCACGACATCAAACAACAGATATCCTCACTAAGCCTCTCCCAAGAATCAACTTTGAAGAATTATGTAACTAATTAGGCATGTACAATCTGTACAACCCAACTTGAGGAGGAGTGTTGAAAGATCTCAAAAATATAAATGATTACATTCCATATTTGTTATAACTCTATATTTAGAGGGTTATAAATTATATGAAGGATTTTGAGAATCTCTATTTATTTCTCCCCTTAATTAGAGAGATTAGTTGTCTCTTATATTTTATTATTATTCATTTCATTTTTTATTATATTCTGTTTTTATTGCTTTCCTTACCAGTAAGTCCTGTAATGAGTATTTATACTTTTCTTTTCATCAATAAAATTAAGACCTCTTATATATTTTCAAATGATGATACTACATTGACTAGTTAAAATAAGAAAAATATTAGAAACAATAAAAGAATTAGAAACGAATAATTTTTAGGTGATAATTTTTATTCTATTTAACTGAAATATTTATTTTAGAAAATGATCCCACTGCTTTTGATTAAATTATGAATTCTATAAATGCATCTTCTTAGATTTGGTCTATCAATAATGAAATATATTTCATCTTATCAAAAAAGACATGGATATTTTGTGATTTATCTCGTAATTGTAAAATTATTGGATGTAAATAGATCCTCAGAAAGAAATTAAATCAAAAGGATCTATAAACAAAAAAAAAAAAAAAAATAGCAACGAAATAATATACAAAAAAATATGATATTGATTACCTTGATATTTATTCCATATTGCAAGTTGAATTTTTATAATATATTTATTTTTATCTTTATCTTTAATATACAACCTTGGTATATCTTAAATACATGTAATATTGTATTTTTAAATGGTGATCTGGATGAAAAAAATTATATGAATTAATGTGAAAGTTTTATCGTAAAATATAAAAAAAAATTAAAATTTGTAAATTAGTAATATTATTGTATGGATTAAAATTAACACTTAAAAAATGGTATGAAATTTTTTGATAAAATGGTATTATAATATTGTTTTTTGATAGTGACTCTTATAATATTTTTAAATTAAAACAGTTGATAATAGTTATAAAATTTTATGTCTTTATGTAGATAATATTTTAATTTTTAGCCCGAGTCTAGATATTACAAATTGTTGTGAGATATATAGCAGTTGATGTGATATATATATATAAATCAAACAGGAGAACATTCAACGAAGCGAAAAAATAGGACGAGAAAATTCACACTAGAAAACAGTAATACAACAAAACACACAGATTTAAGTGGTTCGGCAAATTGCCTACGTCCACAAAGTTGCAGAGGATTTTGTTACTTGAGGAATTTATGCAAGTCGATCATCTCGACTTACAAGAGAAATCTCTCACTTCGTTGCTCTCTCTTATTCTCTCTCTACGCCGAGATACACCGAAGAAGACAAACTTACAAGAGAAATAAACCCAATTTATCTTTTGCCACAAGCCACCAATAAGAAATCAAGGGAGAACAATCTTCTTATTCTTCTTTCTTCTTCCTTCACCGCAAGGAACTATACCTTGCACTTCTCTTCCTTTATCCCAAGGAAGCTCGAAGAAGAACATAAAAATCGTAACTCTACATTTTCTTCCTCTTCTGTTGGCAACTTAAAGGAGACGGAGGGCGGCGTTGTTTCGCGAACCTGGAGACGAGAGCAGTTCACGAAAAAGCATGGTCACGGTCGCGACCTTTCGCGATTGGGAATAGGGGCAAGAGCAGGCGCTTCGCGGAAATGCGCTGATTCACAAAATTGGCGAAGCGACGCACGAAGTCGCTTCATGCGTGCAAGGGAGCAGGTGGAAGTAAGGATTGGGCTCCAGCTAACAAATCTCTCACTTGAAGACCGATACACAGGCAGCAATATCTCCTTTCTCAAATTGATTTCCTCTACTGACAGCGTCGACTTTTTCTTCAAACATTAATCCTCTATTTCTGCAACTCAATGCCTCTGTCTTCACTCCAGAATGCCAACTGAAGTTGTGCACAACTTCAATTTCTCAAGAATAACACCCTCAATCAACATATCTGCAGGATCAACATAGCTTTGCACCTTCAAGCTATTTCCTAAATTACTCTTGTCTTTGCTTACAACTCCCACTGTATGGGCAATATCCTGTCTCTGCAGAAAGCTTTTTCAACAAGTCTAGCCTTGTACCTCTTACTGTCATTACACTCAGTCTTTACCCGGTACACCCACTTGTTGTGTAAAGTCTTCTTACCTGGTGGAAGTTCTGTCAGCTTCCACTTACTCAAACTTCTTACAAGATTTCCTCATAGTTATGTGGTTCTCCACCATTTGTCTCTAGAACAATAGGAATGGGTGCTCCGGACTCACTCTCCTTTTCACTTCCATCATCAACAGAACTATAAACTGCTAGCAATAGTGCATCATGTACTTCTTCAGATACCACATTTGCACTATCATTCTCCATATCCTTGGGATTTCTGTTGTTCTTCTTTATGTGACAAGCCTTGCCACAATTCCAGCAGGTTGTCTGTTGACCAGACTTTCATTTTGATCTCTCTTTATTTGAGTTTCTGTACAGCCATCTTCTTCTGAAATCAACATCAGCGTCGAACTCGAACCTGAGATCTCGCCAGAATCTTTTCTGTGCACCTCCTCGGTCAAAATCAAATCATGAATATCATCACATTTCAGTTTAGATTTACCTGCAAAACTGCTAATTGTCATCCTCATGTCTTCCCAACTATTTATTAACGATGCCAACAATATCAGCGCATGTATCTTATCATCAAAATCAATTTCAACAAACTACAATTGATTTGTGATAATATTGAAATCATTCAGGTGTTGAGCAACAGAAACACATTCCGCCAACTTCAACTTGAATAACTTCTTCATCAAGTACACCTTGTTATTCACCGATGACTTTTCATACATACCCGACAAGGCTGCCATGAGATCTGCAGTCGTCCTCTCCTTAACGACGTTGTATGCAACGGACCTCGATAGGGTCAATCTAATAACCCCAGAACTTGTCGATCCAACAAATTCCATTCAGCCTCATCAATCCTTTCAAGTTTTTTCTCCAATAACAAAAGATGAAGTTTCTTCCCATAGAAGTAGTCTTCTATCTACATTCTCCAATAATCAAAATTTGTGCTATCAAATTTCTCGATTTTTGAAACCTTCTCTTCATCTGCAACCATCATTCTTCCTCAGATCCGAAATAATGCTCTGATACAAGTTTTTGTGAGATATACACCAGTTGATGTGGTATATATATAAATCAAACAGAGAACGATCAACGAAGCAAAAAAAAATATAACGAGAAAATTCACACCAGAAAACAGTAACACAACGAAACACACAGATTTATGTGATTCGGCAAATTGCCTACGTCAACAGAGTTGCAGAGGATTTTACTACTTCAGAAATTTACACCAGTCGATCGTCTCGACTTACAAGAGGAATCTCTCTCTTCGTTGCTCTCTTTTCTTCTCTCTCTACACCGAGATACACCGAAAAAACTCTACACTGAGATACACTGAAGAAGACAAACTTACAATAGAAATAAACTCAATTTCTCTTCTGTCACAAGCCACCAAGAAGAAGTCAAGGGGGAACAATCTTCTTCTTCTTCTTTCTTCTTCCTTCACCGCAAGGCACTAGACCTTGCACTTCTCTTCCTCTATCCTAAGGAAGCCCGAAGAACACAAAAAATCGGGACTCTATAGTTTCTTCCTCTTCTATTCATAACTTAAAAGAGACGGAGGGCGGCGTCGTTTCACTAACCTCGAGGCGGGAGCAGTTCGCAAAACCGCCGGTCGNTATAGCCCCCTGGGGGGGATACACATCTAAATGCCGCCGGTCGCGACCTTTTGCGATCAAGAACAGGGGCCGGAGCGGGCGCTTCGTGGGAACACACCAATTAGCGAAACTGGCAAAGCGACACGCAAAGTCGTTTCAGGCGTGCGCGGGAAGCAAGGATCGGGCTCCAGCTAACAACAAATAATATTGACTTTTTTTATCAACTCAATTTATCATGAAAGATTTATGTTAAGCTTACATAATACTAGATGTAAAAATTAGTAGAGATGTAATCAAAATATCTAATTTATAGTCATATTATATTCATAAACATCTTACAAATTTTAATTATCAAGATGAAAATATCTTGTTAACACTCCATCTATCTTATTAATAATTTGAGCGATAGTTTATCACACCTACAATATTTTCAAATAACTATTTGTCTTATGCTTTTGTTAAACTATTCTCTAACTAATATTACTGTATTATAACAAAATTGAGTAGATATACTAGTAACCTAAGTGAAACTCATTGAAAAATATATAAAGATTTTTTATTATAGTAAAGAAACAATAAACTATTTCATTCATTATAATGTTTTTCTTACGGTACTAGAATGATATTGTGATACCAGTTGAATTATTGTTACTGAATTTACAAAGTTCATTAACAGTTATGTCCTCACATTTTGTGGTAGTGCAATATCATGGAAATCTACTAAATATTAATCTCTAGATCTACTATGAAAGCATAATTTATAGCATTTGATCTTTCTACTTTTGAAACCTGAGTGGCTTAAAAATATATTAACTTACCATATATTGGCAAAAATGTAGCTCTTATTTTAATAAAATGTGATAATCAAGCAACTATAACAAAAGTTAAGAAGTGTAAAATATGGTGATAAAAATGACATATAAGAATAAGACATTACTATTTATATGAATTATGTAAAGGATGTTTTGTCACTTGTATTTTATTTGCTCTGAGAAAAATATTATAGCTCTATTAACAAAAGAGATTGTAAAGGCTTATATATTAAGATCATTTTAGGGGTTGATGTTAAACTAACAATCACAATATATAAAAGCTCAATCATTAAATCGGAACCATATGACAAAAGGTTCATCCTGATAATAGTAAAGTTGATGAAATGATGATAATAGCATACTTCAGTATATTTTAAATGTCATCTTTACATGATCATATAATTGTGTTATACTATAATGAAAAGGGGGTTTATCTATAGCTCTTACTAAGACTGTAGATTAAATCTTAAGGGATATTAAAATTACAGTATATCTTGGAGATCTAACTTAATATAAACATTTTAGTAAAAGGCCGCTATAATAAGATATTACCAAGACCCTAAAACACTCAAAAATTCAAATGAAAGCCTTGATCTTCATGTAGTGCATCTCATATCAAGTATGTGCGTGCCATATGATATAATGATTTATATATCAAATTCAACGCTCCAATTATTGTGATATTTGTTATTATTATCTTTTGGTAATACTAATTGAAAGTTCAAACCCGGAAGTTGCTTTCACTAAATGTGTGATAAAAGTTATCCAAAAATGAGAAATTTAATTTCTTTATTTTTCAGCTCAGTTTTTTTAAAAAAATTGAAGAAGAAGTTATTATAATCAATATAGAAAAAAATTAAAACAAAGAGCACAATAGTATCGCATTATAACGTTATTACTTAATAATGTTGGAATTAACATTATTAAATTAAATAATTGAATTTACGTTGAAATTCTAACATAAACTAAATTAAATATAAATAATTTAGTAAATCTATAGATTAAAATAACATCCATTAATAACCATAAATCATAATAATATTTATTAGTATGTTCTCTTGTTACAATTATAAATAGATGAAAATATGATCTCAAAAGAGGATTAGAAATTCTGATTTCTCTCTTTCTCCATCAACTTTACTTTTTATCTTTTTTTGGGGGGCAACTAGAGATATGCGTTAGTTCGAAGCTTTACCTATTAATCATGATGCATGCACAACCAAGAAAAAGGGATGAGTTGTATTTCAAGGGTAGAAGCAAGAGTTACAAATTAGTGCAACCAATGCTTGATCTCCTCTAAGGATAGTGTGTTTTTAGCACACCTCTCTCCTATGTTATTTCAATCTTATTAGTTTTATTGTATTTACTTATTGGTCTTGAATTTATTTCTTAATTTTATATTTTCAGTTTGATTCTATAGGTCTAACATGTAGCCCTTTATTAAATAAAGTTCTGTTTTATTATGTTGTAGAGAAGTTCGAGCTTCAAAATAGTTGCACAGTGTGTTCCCCGGCGTTTCTCATGATCATTTTCTTAGATTGTTTTCATCAGTGGTGCACATAACTTATCTTGTTTTATAAATCCAATTAATTTCATCTCGATCCATTCACAGTGTGAAGATGCATCAGACATTGTTTTTTTGTGTCCTCTCACAACTGTCAAATTAGTTTCACTTCACAAAACTAAGCTTAGATAAAGATAAAGCCTTATCTCTATATCAACACATTTTTCACATATCTCATACATAAGATTAATACAATATTATATATCTTAATAATTTCTTAGGCTGGTGAAATTTTGGAGTATAGCAGGAGTGAGAGAGAGAGAGATCTTTTTAATGGGGCTAGCTGGTCTACTCTCAAAAGCAATAGCAAACTCTCCAATCATATCTTGTAACGTAAAATTTCTCAATCTGCTCCCCCATTTTAGCCTAACGCTCCAATCATAGCAAATTAAACTGAGCTATACACAGCAGTAGGAGACAACTGGCTCTAATATATGGACCTGCCACTTCAC
>JXCR01139761.1:44297-55108 GCA_002079205.1 Phalaenopsis hybrid cultivar | reverse complement strand
GAGACCTCTTTCAACGCTCCACTTGGTCGACCTTGGATTCATGAGAACAATATGGTTCCATCATCTCTACACAAATGCATCAAATACTGTAAAGAAAAACAAGACTATTGCATTAAAGGAGATCTACAGCCATTTTCAGTACATGAGGTTGGTATTCATGAAGATGCTATTTATTATACATCTCCAAGGAAAACTGTCTTTTCTCGAGAAGTTATAACAAATAAAAATTCAGAAAAAGAACAAAAAAGCCATTCAACTACCTCCTTACAACATAATGATAGAGGTTCTTTTAGTTCACACACTCGAGATCGAGGCCGGGGACGTGGACGAAGAAGAACTGATATAACTGTTGATAAGGACTAAGTTGATCATCAATATTGGTGATGAAGACAGTTCTAAAGACGAAATAATGATGACAAAATAGAAGAAACCTCAGTACAGCAAGCTGATCATCAACATTGGTGATGAAGACAGTTCCAAAGACGAAATAATGATGACAAAACAAAATAAACCTCAGTACAGGATCTCTTTAGAAGATGATGAAAAGTGAATATGAGACGATGTATGATCGGATAAACCACTATGTAAACACCTTGAACCTCACTCTGATCCTTCCTCAAAAGATTGAGAGTTTAGAGGTTAAAGAAGTCTCTTGTGCTGGTTCAAAGCCGATCAAGTTTTATTGTGTTTCTACTCCTGTAAACTTTGAAAATCATGTAAATTTGGATGATCCTACAGAATTAATGGAATTACCTTTTGGTTATTTCTCGCCTTATGTGCAAAAGCTAATTCAATAGGGACATTTACCAAAGCAAATGTCAAAAGACAAACTACAATTTTTTGAGAAATTATGGAATGCTGAAAATCGCACTCCAAAATTGTAAGAAGGTCTCGAATTTGGTACAGTGGGACCAGTTGATGATTCAGAATTTTGCATGGTTGTTTTCGGTGAGAATTTCTTCGATATATAGGATGACTCTACCGATCAGCTAGTGGAAGATGCTTCTCCAGAATTTGAGGAAGAAATTAAATCAACTATTGATGAATTAAAAGAAGTAAATCTCGGGACTGAAGAACATCCCCGACCAACATTTATAAGTTCCTTACTCAATGATGAAGAATCTTCAGAGTTGGTCGAATTGTTAACAGAATTCAAAGATTGCTTCGCCTGGAGTTATGATGAAATGCCAGGACTGTCAATGGAAGTTGCATTTCATAAACTCATAATAGATAAAGATATAACCCCAATAAAACGAGCTCCAAGGAGAATGCGCCTTGAAATTGAACAGCAAGTCATTGCCGAGGTAAAGAAGTTGATAAATGCTAATTTCATACGAGAAGAACAATACCCCACATGAATAGCTAATATTGTTCCAGTTAAAAAGAAAAACGGACAGATACGAGTCTGTGTTGACATCAGAGACTTGAATAAAGCATGTCCAAAAGATGAGTTTCCACTACCAATACCAGAAATGATGGTGGATATTGCTTCAACACATGAAATCTTTTCCTTCATGGATGGATCATCAGGATACAATCAAATAAAGATGGCTCCTGAAGATACAACACTTACAACTTTCAGAACACCAATCGGAATTTTTTGCTACACAGTAATGCCGTTTGGTTTGAAGAACGCCGGAGCAACATACCAACGAGCAATGACAAGGATTTTTGATAACCTCATTCACAATCAAGTACAATGTTACGTGGAAGATTTGGTCATCAAAGGTAAACAAAAATTATACCATTTGTACGATTTGAGGATTGTTTTTGAATGATTACAACAATATAATCTCAAGATGAATCCCCTAAAGTGCGCATTTGGTGTCACTTCTGGGAAGTTCCTTGGATTTGTTGTTTGTCATCGAGAAATCGAGATCGATCCGGAAAAGATTAAGGCTATCTTAGAATTGCCTCCCCCTAAAACTTTGAAACAGAGCGACCCGAAAAAGATTAAAGCTATCTTAGAAATGCCTCCCCCTAAAACTTTGAAACAATTATTAGGGGAAGTTGGCATATCTGAGACGCTTTATTTCTAACCTCTCAGGTAGGTGTCAGCCTTTTTCAGCATTGGTTAAAAAGGACGCAAAATTTATTTGAGAAGAAAAATGTCAACAGGATTTGAGACGTTAAAAATATTTAATGACACCTCCACTCGCTCGGAGCTTTACTGGCCCAAGTTAACAATGAGGGCAAAGAAAATGCACTATATTACTTTGTTTTGGCAGCCCCTATCCCAGGGAGACCTTTGATACTTTATACCACGGCTTTAGATTATCGCCGGAGCTTTACTAGCCCAAGTTAACAATGAGGGCAAAGAAAATGCACTATACTACCTGAGTCAGAGCTTTACTAGCCCAAGTTAACAACGAGGGCAAAGAAAATGCACTATACTACCTGAGTCGTTGTCTAATATCAACGAAAATAAGATATCCACCAATTGAGAAGCATTGTCTAGCTTTAATTTTTGCAGTCCAGAAGCTTAGACATTACATGCTTTCTCACAAGGTAACTTTGATTTCAGAAATTAACTTGTTACAATATTTAATGACACGACCAACACTTTCTGGACGTCTAGCAAGATGGTAATGATATTATTGCAATTCGACATAACTTTTGTTCCTCTGCGTGCTATCAAGGGACAGATATTGGACATAACTTTTGTTCCTCTGCGTGCTATCAAGGGACAGATACTAGCAGACTTTCTTGCTGCGCACCCATTACCAGCTGGGTCCAATGACACGCCCAACACTCTCTGGACGTCTGACAAGATGGTCAATGATATTATTGCAATTCGACTAACTTTTGTTCCTCTGCGTGCTATCAAGGGACAGATATTAGCAGATTTTCTTGTTGCACACTATTAATGACACGACCAACACTCTCTGGACGTCTGGCAAGATGGTCAATTATATTATTACAATTCGATATAACTTTTGTTCCCCTGCGTGCTATCAAGGGACAGATACTGGCAGACTTTCTTGCTGCACACCCACTACCAGTTGGGTTCCCACACAATGATGAGTTACCAGATGAACAAATTCTACAAATAGATTCTTCCAATGCACAACACCGGGAGATGTACTTCGACGGTGCTTCTTCAGCCAGAAAAGACAAGGACTCGGGCACAATCATACCAGGAAAAGCAGGAATTGGTCTAATCGGAGATGTACTTTGATGGTGCTTCTTCAGTCAAAAAAGACAAAAGTTCGGGTACAATCATACGAGGAAAAGCAGGCATTGGTTTGATCTTCAATGGTGCTTCTTCAGCCAGAAAAGACAAAAGTTCGGGTACAATCATACCAGGAAAAGCGGGCGTTGGTTTGATCTTCATCACTCCAAGGGTTTGAGATTCTCGTACCACCTGACAGAGCCTTGCACCAATAATGAAGCAGAATACGAAGCTTTATTTACAGGATTAGAGTTGGCAATCTTAATGGACATAAAAGATATTACCATTCACGGTGACTCCCAGCTCATCATTCAACAAGTTGCTGGACAATACAAAATCTTGAAGCCCAGACTGTCAGAATATTACCAGTACACGATGAAACTACTGGAGCAGATTCCTAACGTGACTTTCTATCAGATTCCTTGGATAGATAATACGCATGCCAACGCTCTAGCAAAACTTGCTAAAGAATTGGCATGTCCCCTGGAGGATTCCATAGAAATCACAATACAGGGCAGACAAGTTCTATCCATAATCGACATGGAAAACCTACATAAACTCGGGAAAGAAGAAGACACAATAAATGCAGTTGTAAATATCAACTAAGATTGGCGAAAGCCATTAATAGAATATTTGCATACTGGAAAGTTTTCAGAAGATAAGTCCGAGGCAAACCAGATTACAAAGAGAGCTTTGTCATATGCTCTCATAAATGGTGTGCTCTATAGGAGATCGTTCGATCAAATGTGGCTACGGTGTTTGAGCAGAACCGAGGCACAAGATATTGTCAAAGAAATACATGTCAGATTGTGTGGTGCTCACCAGTCGGGACTAAAAATGAAAATGAAAATCAAAAGACTCGGATATTATTGGCCGACAATAATATCTGATTGCATAGAAATCAAAAGACTCGGATATTATTGGCCAACAATGATGTCTGATTGCATGGATACAACAAAAAAATATCATCAGTGTCAAATACACTAGTGGTTTTACACCAACCACCGAATGTGCTACATCCAACTATTTCCTCGTGGCCATTCGATTGTTGGGGTACAGACATAGTGGGTCCAATAGATCCTCCATCCTCCAAAGGACATAGATTCATATTGGCAGCAACAGACTACTTCTCTAAATGGGCAGAGGCAGTTTCACTACGAGAGGTTACAACTCAGCATGTCTTACAATTCTTCAAAGACCAAGTCGTTTACCGTTTTGGTGTACCGCGAAGAATTATCTTTGATAATGGGACAGCTTTCAAAAGCATAGAAATCAATAATTTTGTCAAAAAACACGGGATAGACTGGAGATACTCCACAATTTATTATCCAAAAGAAAATGGGTTAGCCAAAGCCTTCAACAAAACACTTGTACAAATTTTGAAGAAAATACTCAATGAAAATAAACGACACTGGCATAATAAGCTGCTAAAAGCTTTGTGGGCCTACCGAACGACGTTCAGAACTCCCACTCAATGTACACCTTACATGCTCGTATATGGGTCAGAAAAAAGATACTCAATGAAAATAAACGTGACTGGCACAATAAACTGCTAGAAGCTCTGTGGGCCTGAACGACGTTCAGAACTCCCACTCAATGCACACCTTACATGCTCGTATACGGGTCAGAGGCTGGAATGAAAATAAACGTGACTAGCACAATAAACTGCTAGAAGCTCTGTGGGCCTACCGAACGACGTTTAGAACTCCCACTCAATGTACACCTTACATGCTCGTATACGGGTCAGAGGCTGTATTACCATTGGAAATACAGACTCCATCTCTCAGAATCGCCATTGCTAATCAACTTACAGCGGAAGAAAATGCAAAACTCAGACTTGAAGAACTTGAAAGTCTTGAAGGAAAACGCCTACAAGCAATCAGACTTGAAGAACTTGAAAGTCTTGAAGGAAAGCGCCTACAAGCACAACAACATCTGGAGTCTTGAAGAACTTGAAAGTCTTGAAGGAAAGCGTCTACAAGGCACAACAACATCTGGAGCTATATCAAGCAAAGATGATACAAGCTCATGACAAACTGGTCCGAGAACATCTGGAGCTATATCAAGCAAAGATGATACGAGCTCATGACAAGCTGGTTCGTCCAAGGGACATTTAAAACATTGGGTACCTGGTCCTTGTTCTCAAAAGGCAACTTGGGAGGGACCATTTGTCATTGAAAAGGATACGCCGGAGGAGCTTATCAACTCATCAATTCTCAAGGAGAAAGACCTATGCTTCCAATAAACGGCGCCGGAGGAGCTTACCAACTCATCAATTCTCAAGGAGAGAGGCCTATGCTTCCAATAAATGGTCGATTCCTAAAGATCTACTATGCGACATGACGACGCTTGCCGCTGTTAGTGTGCCATGTGCATATGAAAATTTTTGTAAAACTTCAGATAGTTCTGGGGTTATTTATGTGACCTGAAAAGGTCTATGACCAGATAAAATAAATGAAAATACTTAATATCACACATTACATCAATTCTTTTTTTACATATATAAATTAACAAGATAAAATACACGTTAATTGANAAAACTTCAGATAGTTCTGGGGTTATTTATGTGACCTGAAAAGGTCTATGACCAGATAAAATAAATGAAAATTCTTAATATCACACATTACATCAATTCTTTTTTTACATATATATATTAACAAGATAAAATACACGTTAATTGAACTATGTTTTGTTCTGATTCATAAAGAATTTTAGCCCACTGATGTCTCCCTATTAATTTCAGGAGAAAATGTCAGGATCGCGGCTGATTTTTGCTTCCAAAGATGGTTTGAACCTTGCGTTCAACAAAGATGAGATACCGCAAGGCGGGATAATTGATTTTGATATGAAATTTGATGATGTTAACATAGAATATGAAAATCCACTAATGAATACCGTTGAAGAACGAGAAAAAGAGGGATTGCCCTCGTTACTCAAATTCAGCACCNGCCCACTGATGTCTCCCTGTTAATTTCAGGAGAAAATGTCAGGATCGCGGCTGATTTTTGCTTTCAAAGATGGTTTGAACCTTGCGTTCAACAAAGATGAGATATCGTAAGGCCGGATAATTGATTTTGATATGAAATTTGATGACGTTAACATAGAATATGAAAATCCACTAATGAATACCGTTGAAGAACGAGAAAAAGAGGGATTGCCCTTGTTACTCAAATTCAGCACCAGGATTCCCTCTTCTTTAAAAGGGAAAGAAGCCGTCCAAGAACAAGACCCGATGGAAGGGCCAAGCCGTCGTCTGCCCTCCATGGTGGCTACTACAGCAGGACATTTGATAATGGCTGATGAAGAGAAAATACATTTTGCTTCGTTGCGAAGAACTCAGCGAAGAAATGCCGACCGGAAAAAACAAAGAGCTCTGGCCAAAGCCAGAAAAGAAAAAGAAAAGTTATTTGCAATTCCAGAAGAATACATGAATAATGTCAACATGAAAGAGTCTTCTGATAGTCTGCCATTGACAGAAGAGGAAGTACAGTCGAGACAGCTTCCCGAACCATCATCAGTATGGGTTCACTCCGATGCTAGTTCACTTTGTTCTACTTGTCATTCCACAACACTTGAACAAGGACAGTTTGCAGGGGCATTTGTAGAATGTCCACATTGCAATGTTCTACATCTAGAACAATATTGTAGTTATGATAATTACTTATCAGCTAATGAACTGATAAGATATGATGATCTGCCAATAGCTGATGCAGATACAATTCAGCATTATCCATGGGATATCTATCATGTACCAGATCAAGTTGAGACATATAATCCAGTGGAGGCGATACCACCACTGACGTGGCAACTGATTATTAATAATTGGATAAATGATGAAACACATTATCCAACATATCCAAGCAATGTTGAGCTTGCAAAAATCCATAATGTTAAATGTAACGTTTTTGAACATTTCGAGATAGTTGACGGAGAATATGTCAATATTCTGGAAGGATTAGAGCTATACACAGAAGTCTTCTCTCTCACGGAACAGCGAGAGGTACTTGATTGTGTATTTGACCTCCAAGTCAGAGGCAAATCAGGGCTGTTATCTGGAAGAACATATTAAGAGCCTAAAAAAATGGATGAGAGGCAAGGGTCGCATCACAATACAATGTGGCTGTTGTTATAATTATAAAATAGATCGACAAGGAAATCTTCCAGGAATCTTGCAACATGAGCAGGTGGAACCAATGCCACCCACGATAAAATGGATGGTAACACGATTGGTGCAATGGAGTATAATTCCATCAAGTTGTATCCCCACTAGTTGTATAATTAACATTTATGAAGAAGGGGATTGTATTCCTCCACATATTGATCATCATGACTTTCTTCATCCATTCTGTACGGCCTCCTTCATATCGGAGAGCAGCATACTGTTTGGCACAGACATAGATATAATTGGTCCAGGTGAATTCCGGGGATCTGTTGAAGTTTCGTTACCAAGAGGATCCGTCTTGATTCTGAAGGGGAATGGAGCTGACATAGAAAAACATTGTATTCCAGAAGTTCGACACCGTCGAGTGTCAATAACTTTTAGAAGAATGGATGATGACAAAATCACATATGGATTTTAGTCAGATCAAGAGCTTGAGCAGTTACAGCCATATGAGTTATGAATTCATTGTAGCACTAAGCTATCTTAAACAACGGCTTAGAAGGTCAGCTTGTTTGATAACTCATAACGCAGTTTGCAAGAAGATCCTCTACGGGCAGGCATGCAGATGTATGACTATGTGGAAAGTAATATGAAGACAGTTTGTTTTATACTTTATATTGTGTACTCATTGATGTGTTAGTTGTGCGTTTAACATAATGTACTTTCCATCTTTGAGATATGTACATGATATATTGTAAAAATAACTGTATGAATTAATAATGAAGAATTTTAGAGTCTTTTTCTGACATGAACTCTTCTTAATGTGGTTGAAAACCGCTGAGCTATACATTGGTTCGTGATAATGAACAAAACAAAAAAAAATCTTTATAAATAAAATTTTACAATAAAAATTTTGCCGAATAAGTTTTCTCAATTTTGAGATTCCTTATTTGCGCAGTATGACCCCGTTCGGTCTATATCCCCACAAAATTGCATATTCTACGCAATTTTTCGTGATATCCATATGGAGTCACAAACTCTATATGATACTTGCAAATCAATCTTGCAAATCCTTTTTTCAAAACAACATAAATTTCTACACATTATGCTTTCTGAAACGCAGGATATTTTAAATCAGTCCGATAACTCTGATTTACAATTTTTTAAAAAATTGATACGATAATTTCAATTTTCACATCAAATCAGTTTAATACTTCTGATTCATAACTTTTCAAAATTGATCCGATAATTTCAATTTTCACATCGAATCAGTTTGATACTTCTGATTCATAACTTTTCAAAATTGATCTGATAATTTCAATTTTCACATTGAATCAGTTCGATACTTCTGATTCATAACTTTTCAAAATTGATGTGATAATTTTAATTTTCACATCAAATCAGTTCATGACTTCTGATTCATAACTTTTTAAAATTGATCTGATAATTTCAATTTTCACATCGAAGCAGTTCGATACTTCTGATTCATAACTTTTCAAAATTGATCTGATAATTTTAATATTCACATCAAATCAGTTCGATACTTCTGGTTCATAACTTTTTAAAATTGATTCAATAATTTCAATTTTCACATTAAATCAGTTCAATACTTCTGATTTATGTTCTCCCAAATTGATCGAATAATTTTCACCTTGAATCATTCTGATATTTCCAATTTACATCTTTCAAGAATTGATCCAATAATTTTAGTTCTTATTTGAGATCAGTCCTACACTTCTGATTTCTTCTATTGGAAGTCAGTTCCAAATGTCTGACTCTCCTTTGATATCAATATTTGTATTTTGAATCCCCATTTTGAGGTCAACCGTTACATGTTGATCCCTATTAAAAATAAAAAACAACACATTTAACAACACACTTAAAAACTTACTCTCCAATCCTCAGTGAGAGTTCTCACTTTCTGATTTTGATCAGACATATCCATTTGCTAAAAAATCCCCAGCAAAAACAAATAACATACACATATTCACATTTCTTTCTAGGTCTGATGACTTAGAAATATGNATGAAACACCTTTTATCGAGAGTTTTCTTGGGTATTCCTTATTATGCAATTAACTAAGTGGGACATGTCCCCCTAGAAGTGTGCTTGACCCCAGAACAGGCATCTACCTGACTCTCTGGTTATGGGTAGCTATCGTAGGTATTCTTTTATGTATATTGGTCCAAGGTGTCTCCGTCTGATCTTGTATGGGCAAACATTCTTGAACTGGGTAGATATGGTGTTGTTCTATAGGAACAAATGTTAACTTGGAGGGTGTAGATTGATATACCACAAATATATGCATTTTTAGATCCATATTTTATACCCATTTTTGGTGATATTGCACTTTAATGGAAAATATTTTCTATGTTTTATTGTAGGTTGTTGATTTTGAGGACTTGAAGCAAAAATGATAAAATTTGGAGAAAAAATGGAGAATTTTAAAATTTGATCAGCGCTGAAGACGCCAGACCGGGCATAGATGGCATCGTTTGACAAAAAATTTAGATTTAGTTACGGACCAATAGCTTCGACGGTGCCATGATGGGCGCCGACGGTGCCAGGATGGGCGCCGACGGCGCCAGTGTTGGTGGAAGCCTTGTTTCTAGAACATTCAATGCACCTATTGAAGAACCAACCTATGCTCTATTTAGGGCCAAAATTTGATCAGAAACCCCCTCACACCATTTCAACTTCTTCCACTCATTTCAACACAGCTAAATTCCACGTCATTTCACACCATTAGTTAGATATTTTTTTTATAGATTTGAGTTTTTTTGGTTAGTTTAAGTGTGAATTCTTCTCTAAAAAGTGTTGGAGAAGAAGAGAAGTGAGATATTTCTTGTTCCTACATTTTGTAAGAGAGGCTACAAATGATTTGCTNAAAAACGGCCAAATTACCAAGATACCCCTCCATGACCCAAAAATCCAAAAATTCCAAAAATTAATTAAAAATCCCAATAAATCCAAAATATTCCCAATTGCATTTTGTCTAACTACCTTATGGTCCAATTTGGTCAATTTGACCATCTTTGACAAAACCCTCAAATTTACCCAATATTGGCTAACACCCCAAATCTCAACAATTGAATGCCCTAAACCTCAAATTGGCATCACCAACTACACCATGGTCCAATTTGGTTAATTTGACCATCTTTGACAAAATCCCCAAATTAGCCTACACCTTGGTCCAATTTGGTCAATTTGACCATCTTTGACAAAATCCCCAAATTAGCCCCAAGATTGGCTAACACCCCAAATCTCAACAATTGAATGCCTTAGATCTCAAATTGGCATCCAATTTTAGTTGGCTAACATCCCAAATCTCAACAATTGAATGCCTTAGACCTCAAATTGGCATCCAATTTTTATCTAACACCTCAAATCTCAACAATTGAATGCCTTAGACCTCAAATTAGCATCCAATTTTTATTGAACCCCAAATCTCAACAATTGAATGCCTTAGATTTCAAATTGGCATCCAATTTTTGTTGAAAAATCCTTTATAAGGTCCTTTGTGATCAAATACAATAT
>JXCR01139759.1:191405-221358 GCA_002079205.1 Phalaenopsis hybrid cultivar | reverse complement strand
TCATTATTTACCCAACACTACCATTTGCATGTCCCAAGCCCTGGAAAAAAAAGTGGAGGATTGTATTAGGTAGTTGACCGTCAGCATGAAAGTTTTATCGAAAATTATGACATTGAATCATTTAAAACATTTTGTTAATGTTATGACATCCTTTAGAAGCGATGCATGTAAGAGTCGTTGCAACGACGCCATAGTGTAGTGTTAAATAAATAAAGATTTTCTTTTTATGGACAAACGAGAGCAAAGAAGTTCGTCATAAAATTAATATTATGATAAAAATTTAAAATATGTGTATTTTCACAAGCAAACTAATAAATTAGTAGATATTTTGGTTCGTAGGAAAATAAATATTTTATGAATCCAAGACACTAAATATCTTGGAAAAAAAACTAAGAAAATTGATCGCTTAAGTTTCAAAATTTTAATATTCGGGTTGGAGTCGTATAATATAAATAGTTTAGGTGTAATTATAGATATGAGTTTAAAAGAAATGTTGTAAAAATTAGTAGAGTTACAAATATAATTGTAGCTCTAAAAATTATTATTAATAATAACATTCTTAATATCGTAAGTGTTTATGATCCCAAAGTGAATTTGGATATATGTTAAAAAGAAATTTTAGAATCACTTAAAAATATTATTGCTGGATATATGTTGGTAGAGAGAAAATTTTAGAAGTATTTATGATTGTTATAGTTTTGAAGTAATTCATGAAATAGGTAGTCGTATTGAATTTTATTTTAGGCTATGATTTCCTTATTTCTAATACTTTATTTTAGAAAATAAATTGACAAATTATCACTTATAAGAATGAATCTAATAAATAAATACAATCGAAGTAAGCTTTGAGGGCTAAGGACAACAATAAATTAATGTTTTTTGAAAGGTACTTTATCATTGAAAACATGGGAAATAGATCAGCATATATACATTAATTCATACATGGCGAGATGGAATGATTTTTAAAGCAAGAATATGACATGTATAGTTAATGAGGCGTGTATGTAAGAAAAAGTTAAGGTGTTAGCTATATAAATTAATAAGAAATGTGGGGCTGCAAATTTTATTTGGGACGGTTTTGAAAGCAATCAAATCAGCACCAGATTTTGCAAGTACCTACAGTCTTCTCCTATGAAAATCTTTCATTGTTCGCAAAATCGCTTCCTTTTTATAGCGCCCACTTCTACCAATTGCTAAAAAGGTCTGGAGAAACTCAAAGCTAACACATTAAGTGAATGTGTAAAAAAAATCCAGAAGTTGAATTGAATATGTGAGACGTCCATTTCTGATTTCTCTAATAAACACCAAGGAGCAAATAAAACACAAAACTACAGGGTGTTTAGAGTTAGACATTTCTTCTGAAGGAGAACCTGAGTTGAAATCGACTTGAGAGCCTCAGTAAGAATATCAAGCATTTGGCGAGAATACCAAGCAACCGGCAAAACTCCGAGAACGGTGGGAGCCGGCGAGCCTTGCGGCCGAGTAGAGCGAAGAAGTGGGGTCGGGCTTCGACTCAGAGCTGGGATCAAGAGGAGCAGACGAGCATTTATGTGCCGAGGGGAAGAGGCAAGGAGGGGGGGGAGCTGAATGTTGGATGTGACGGGATCGAGAGGGGTCTCGGTCCATTTGGAAGAGGGAGGCGATGGAGAGCTTTCGACTGGGAGAGTCGAAGCGGCTGTCTCCACGGGAGAGGGATCAAATGGAAGAAAAGGTCAAGAGGGAGGCGAGGGCTTCAGTGTGTGAGGTAGAGAGGGAAAAGCCCGCTCCTGCTGCGCCTCTCCCTCACGACCAGAAGCCCGCTCCCCCTCTCTACCTCATGCACTGAAGCCCTCGCCTCCTGCTTGACCTTTTCTTCTATTTGATCCCTCTCCTGTGAAGACAACCGTTTCGACTCTCCCGACCGAAAGCTCTCCATCGCCTCCCTCTTTCAGACGAACCAAGACCCCTCTCGATTCTGTCACATCCGGCATTCGGCTACACCCTCGCCTCTTCCCCTCGGCACATAAACANCTCGCCTCCCGCTTGACCTTTTCTTCTATTTGATCCCTCTCCTGTGAAGACAACCGTTTCGACTCTCCCGACCGAAAGCTCTCCATCGCCTCCCTCTTTCAGACGAACCAAGACCCCTCTCGATCCTATCACATCCGGCATTCGGCTCCCCCCTCGCCTCTTCCCCTCGGCACATAAACGCTCGTCTGCTCCTCTCGATCCCAGCTCTGCGATGAAGCCCGCCCCCGCTTCTTCGCTCTACTCGGCCGTTTAGTCGGCTCCCTTAGTTGTCGGAGTATTGCTGATTGCTTGGTATTCTCGCCGATTGCTTGATATTCTTACTAAGGCTCTCAAGTCGGTTTTAACTCAGGTTCTCCTTCAGAAGAAAGGTCTAACTCTAAACACCCTGTAGTTTTGTGTTTAATTTGCTCCTTGGTGTTTATTGGAGAAATCAGAAATGGGCGTCTCACATATTCAATTCAACTTCTGGATTTTTTTTTTTACATATTCACTAATGTGTTAGCTTTGAATTTCTTCAGAACTTTTTAGCAATTNTTGGTGTTTATTGGAGAAATCAGAAATGGACGTCTCACATATTCAATTCAACTTCTGGATTTTTTTTTTACATATTCACTAATGTGTTAGCTTTGAATTTCTTCAGAACTTTTTAGCAATCGGTAGAAGTGGGGACTATAAAAAGGAAGTGATTTTGCGAACAATGAAAGATTTTTATAGAAAAAGGCTGTAGGTACTTACAAAATCCGGTGCTAATCTGATTGCTATTAAAACCGTCCCAAATAAAATTTGCAGCCTAGCAATTCTTATGAATTTACATAGCTAACACCTTAACTTTTTCTTACATACACGCCACATTAACTTGCATGTCATATTCTTGCTTTAAAAATCATTCCATCTCGCCATGTATGAGTTAATGGATATATGCTGATATGTTTCCCATGTTTTTAGTGGTAAAGTACCATTCAAAAGAAATTGATTTATTAACGTCCTTAGCCCTCAAAGCTTACTTANCTTACATACACGCCACATTAACTTGCATGTCATATTCTTGCTTTAAAAATCATTCCATCTCGCCATGTATGAATTAATTGATATATGCTGATATGTTTCCCATGTTTTTAGTGCTAAAGTACCATTCAAAAGAAATTGATTTATTAATGTCCTTAGCCCTCAAAGCTTACTTCTATTGCACTTATTTGCAGTTTTGAGAGATCCAAGGTAAATATGTTGTCTTTTATTGGTGCTGCTGTCTTTCAGATTCTTATATCTATGTTTTTTGCATTACATTTAAGTTTATCAAATGTTTGTGATATTTATAGAAAGAGATGAATATAAGGAGCATGTGTAGTGGAAGAGTTTGGGCTACACATGTACTGATTGGTTTTCCCAGGTGCTGCCCGGAGTCGTAGGACCTCTATCCGGAGTTCCTAGCTATTGTCCGGAGTCGTAGGAAGCCGTAGGAGCCCTGTCCGGCTCTCTGGAGTTGTAGGAAGTCGTAGGACCGTTGTCTGAAGTTCCTAGCTGTTGTCCGGAGTCATAAGAAGTTGTAGAACCATTATCCGGAGTTCCTAGCTGCTGTTTAGATTCGTAGGAAACCATATAAATGTTGAGTAGTATTGCATATTGTTGTCTGGATCTGTAGGAAGCCATACAAATATTGTGTCGTAGGATGCCGTAAGAGCCCTGCTCGGAGTTCTTAGCTTTTGTCCGGAGTCGTAAGAAGCTGTAGGACCGCTGTTCGGAATTCCTNCTGAAGTTCCTAGCTGTTGTCCGGAGTCATAAGAAGTTGTAGAACCATTATCCGGAGTTCCTAGCTGTTGTTTAGATTCGTAGGAAACCATACAAATGTTGAGTAGTATTGCATATTGTTGTCTGGATCCGTAGGAAGCCATACAAATATTGTGTCGTAGGATGCCGTAAGAGCCCTGTCTGGAGTTCTTAGCTTTTGTCTGGAGTCGTAAGAAGTTGTAGGACCGCTGTTCGGAGTTCCTAGCTATTGTCCGGAGTCGTAAGAAGTTGTAGGACCGCTGTTCGGAGTTCCTAGCTATTGTCCGGAGTCATAGGAAGTTGTAGAACCACTATCCGGAGTTCCTAGCTGTTGTTTAGATTCGTAGGAAGTCATACAAATGTTGTGTAGTATTACATATTACTGTTTGAATTCGTAAGAAGCCATACAAATATCGTGTAGAGTTGCATATTGCTGTTTGGATTCGTAGGAAGCCATACAAATGCTATGTAGTGTTGTATATTGCTGTTCNTCCTAGCTGTTGTTTAGATTCGTAGGAAGTCATACAAATGTTGTGTAGTATTACATATTACTGTTTGAATTCATAAGAAGCCATACAAATATCGTGTAGAGTTGCATATTGTTGTTTGGATTCGTAGGAAGCCATACAAATGCTATGTAGTGTTGTATATTGCTGTTGGGATTCGTTGGAAGCCATTAAAACACCGCACAAGCTTGCTAGTCGCTGACCGAANCGTTTACAAAATTTGAAATCAAAATCCTTCAAATCAAGTAACCCCTAAGTTAACTCTAAATAGATAGTACAAGCCTGATGGTAATGATGACAATTAGCTAGCTGGTCAGCTACAATGAAAGCTAATGATGAAAACATGTTCGTTTGTGACTATCTTGAGGGAACTGCGAGTGAGTTTTGGCTTGTGACTGTCTTGCTGTTCTGCATAGGTATTCCAGTGGTATCTATAAAAGCAGTGCATAATAATTTAGCAAGATTGATACAAGTTTAACAAGCCCATCTATGTCACTTTCTATGGGAGCCGTCTATGTAATTTTTCTATATCCTATTGCCATTTAAAATAGTGATGCGTTGATTTGATAAGATTGACATCTATGTTTGATTTTAACATGGTAAGAAGCTCACATTATTTTATCAGAGGTCCATATCTTTGATGATACCATTCTTTGAATTTGTATAATAAGGTTACTTCTCCATTCAAGGTCTATTCTTCATCACATAACTTAATTCTTTCTTATTACTCTTCATCTTGATTTCAAATTTGGCAATATGTGGCACACCTCACCTTTTTTGGAAAATCTGCAATTCGGCTTGCACCTCATGGGGCAGTATATAAGGCTAATGCTTCACATTACATGAGGCCCATCTCAATGCACATCTTGCCTTAGTTTTGGTGAGGCATATGCAATTTAATCTATTTTTTTCATAAAATAAATATAAGTAAAATAATCTTAATCGATAGNTCATGCTTCAAACCTTCTAAATCTTTGTTGTTAATTCATCAAATTTTGGGCTTTTCTGAATTTGGAGATAACTTTGTCAATTGTTTATGAGTTTTGAGTGAAGATAGAACTCTACGCAGGCTCTTCAGCACGACTTTGTTCCTTCATATACCACTTGTTTATACGTTCCTTGGAGAGCAGAACCTGTAAGAAATAAATCAAGCATATGAGACTGAACATTACTAACAAAGTTATGGAAGATTTACCTGCATACAACTGACTTCTTATGTATTTACATATCTAATGTCTCTCAACTTTTATTTTTTTGCATACATGCCATCTTACCCATGCATGAAGGTGTATTTCACTTTTTATGTGATATGAAGATTTGGAAGGTGTAAATGTAAAAATCAAAGTTTAGATGTTAGATATGTTAGCATATAAGAACTGTGTGGTGTGTATGTAAATGCTTGATCCTTCTATTATAATTTTCTTTCGGGACGAAATTGAATTGTGATGATGTTTTCCGGTTCAGACTAACAAGTTTTGCAAAATAGATATGTTTTGAATATCGGTGGATTAATTAAAACATGTATCAGTTCATATTATTTTTTTTTTCTAAAAATGACCATGCACATACATACCACACCTTTCCTATGCATTTGCATATCTAACTCCGAAAATTTTATTTTTTTACATTTATACCACCAAAGTCTTTCATATCACACAAAATTATCACTATTTTACGGTTTTAAATTTCAGACAATTGTTTACTGTGTATGTAAATGCCCCTTAAAATTTTCATACTTATCAGGATCAACAATGATGACAACATCCCTCTTAACTCTTCCCTCCAACTAACTATTCACAAAGTAGAAAAAATTATTTAGGGTAGACTGAAATGATTCAAAATATAACATTTATAACATGGAGATCAGAAAATACTTAGCAATGGCTTGACTCCTAAGGATGGTTGGGATATTCATGAAAAATATTCAAATTTAGATAACTCTTCTCAATTATTTGAATTAAAAAACAAAGATTTGTTAATAAAAAATTAGAAGGGCAAGTTATTATCTATTATAATGAAAAAGCAACATTGTGGAAAAGATTGGATTAATGCTATGAAGTGTTTAGAAAAACCCTCCCGTCAATCTGTGCAAATTTTTTTTTTGAGGCCAGACAAGAATGTAAGAAGAAGAAAATGCTGAGCAGGCTTCTAAATCAAAAACTTATTCAAGCTCAGCTCAAGCTCAGCTCAAGCTCAGCTCAAGCTCAATTCAAGCATTAGTGATAGTGCTCAATTCCAAATCTAAATGCTTTATTCTTGGTTCCACTATCATGCACTACAAAATGTCACGACACTATGGTATGGTTATGGAAGCATCTAAAATTTGTAAGTGATCTTCTGTTACCCTTATGAAGTTAATAAGAGTGGTCTTAGATGCAGGTGGCCAAATAATTCTGTTGCAACAATTGCTTTCACAATTTGGTATGTTAAGTTTTTTTTTTAATTCCCTCAAATTTTTGACTGATTAACGTTTTTTAACATAATTGCAAGACAATGAGCTCGAGATATTCAGGGAAGTCGGGGCAAATGATGTGTCGATGTAGGTTACCGTCATTGCTTTTCATATCACGACATATACATAGTTACGTACGACAATTCTACAGGTGCCCGCGATGGGGACAAGGACCGGACGACTGCAAATTCTTCAGGTGGACCGACAGTGGAACTATTTCTAAATGTTCCCAATTGGACACAACTGCTAGGAGTTTAATAGTGCCACAACTAGAGAACGCCACATGTGGTTCGAGTTCTTTCGTTTCTNAAGCAATATCAAAAACTTTCTTTTCTAAAACTCTTCAAGTACTTCTCTTAAAATTGATCATATTTCTTTTTAAATCAACAAAAATCACATGTAGATCCACCTTACTCTCTATATACCATCACATTTTTGAATAAATAGATTAACTTCCATGTTAGACTTGCCCGACATGAATCCAAACTGATTTTGAGAAATTTTTATATCATGTTGTAACATATATTCAATTATTATTTCTCATTACTTTAATGTATGACATATTAGCTTAATTCATCTATAATTTCCACTCTTGAGCATCCATTTTATTTTTAAAATAGGAACAATAAACTCTTTCTCCACTCATTAGAAATCTTTTTAATTTTTAAAATTTAAAAGTTTAGTAAGCCAAAAAATTCTCGGATTTTCTATTGAAATATCATTAGATTCTATTATTTTTTCACATTTCATTTTTTTTAAAGCCTCAAATTTAATTTATTAATGAGATTGTAGAAATAAAAAGTTTTATTATTATTCGTAATATTTTTACAATCTTCATTAAAAAAATTATCAAAATATCTCACCCTCNCGGATTTTCTATTGAAATATCATTAGATTCTATTATTTTTTCACATTTCATTTTTTTTAAAGCCTCAAATTTTATTTATTAATGAGATTGTAGAAATAAAAAGTTCTGTTATTATTGGTAATATTTTTACAATCTTCATTAAAAAAATTATCAAAATATCTCACCCATATATATTGAATATCATAATAAAAAAAAGATAATTTTTACTTTAATCTTTAATACACTTTACTTGAACTAAATCTTTACTTTTTTTTATATCTCTTTGCTTGACTAGTTTATACTTATATGTTTTACCCTCATTCGTATATAATTTATCATAAAAGTCACTGAAATAAAAAATTTTAGCAACAAAAATTACTCTTAGACTCNATCTCTTTGCTTGACTAGTTTATACTTATATGTTTTACCCTCATTCGTATATAATTTATCATAAAAGTCACTAAAATAAAAAATTTTAGCAACAAAAATTACTCTTAGACTTCCTATGGGTCATCTCATATTTTTTTTTAATTCTCGAAGCTTTTATATCTAAACAAATTTTTAAAATAAAATTTATTACGTATCTTTTCTTGCACATTATTATTCCACCGTCAACTATTTATATTCGTAAGTTTTCATTTTGATTCTCCACGCATATCTTTCGTAATTTGCTTAATAGTACTTGTTCTTATATAGTACTTGTTATTATATTCTACATACTATTAACTTCTTTATGAACATCTCAAATTTTAAGATCTTGAAATTTAATCATAAAAATAATTTATTTATTTTTTTAAGTGCTCTCATCCAATTCTATGATAATATTTTGTTGTATCATCATTCAAACCTTCATCTTAATATCTAAAATAAATAATCGATGTTGGGTACTTAAACTTTCACTTGGAATGACCTTACAATCTTTATAATCTTGACGATATATTTATAGTTTTGAGGGATCTAAGGTAAATATGTCGTCGTTTATTGGTGCTGCTGCCTTTCAGATTCTTATATCTATGTTTTTTGCATTACATTTAAGTTTATCAAATGCTTGTGGATTTTATAGAAAGAGATGAATATAGGGAGCATGTGTAGGGGTGGAGTTTGGGCTACACATGTGTCGATTTTCCTAGGTGCTGCCCGGAGCCGTAAGAAGCCATATGATCGCTGGTCGGAGTTCCTAGTTGCTTNTTTTAAAATAAAATTTATTACGTATCTTTTCTTGCACATTATTATTCCACCGTCAACTATTTATATTCGTAAATTTTCATTTTGATTCTCCACGCATATCTTTCGTAATTTGCTTAATAATACTTGTTCTTATATAGTACTTGTTATTATATTCTACATACTATTAACTTCTTTATGAACATCTCAAATCTTAAGATCTTGAAATTTAATCATAAAAATAATTTATTTATTTTTTTAAGTGCTCTCATCTAATTCTATGATAATATTTTGTTGTATCATCATTCAAACCTTCATCTTAATATCTAAAATTAATAATCGATGTTGGGTACTTAAACTTTCACTTGGAATGACCTTACGATCTTTATAATCTTGACGATCTATTTATAGTTTTGAGGGATCTAAGGTAAATATGTTGTCGGTTATTGGTGCTGCTGATTTTCAGATTCTTATATCTATGTTTTTTGCATTACATTTAAGTTTATCAAATGCTTGTTGATTTTATAGAAAGAGATGAATATAGGGAGCATGTGTAGGGGTGGAGTTTGGGCTACACATGTGTCAATTTTCCTAGGTGCTGCCCGGAGCCGTAAGAAGCCATATGATCGCTGGTCGGAGTTCCTAGCTGCTGTTCGGAGTTCCTAGCTGCTGTTCGGAGTCGTAGGAATCTGTAGGACTGCTATCCGGAGTTCCTAGCTGCTGCATGGAGTCGTAGGAAGCCGTAGGATCACTGTCCGGTGTTCCAAGCTGCTGTCCGGAGTCGTAGGGAGTCGTAGGAAGCCGTAGGAGCCCTGTTCGGAGTTTCTAACTGCTGTCCGGAGTCGTAAGAAGCCGTAGGACCGTTGTCCGTAGTTCCTAGCTGCTGTCCGGAGTCGTAGGAAGCAGTCAAAACCGTTGTCCAGAGTTTCCAGCTGATGTTTGGATTCGTAGAAAGCCATACAAATGTCGTGTAGTGTTGCATATTGTTGTTTGGATTCGTAGGAAGTCGTAGGAGCCTTGTCCGTAGTTGCTAGCTGCTGTCTGGAGTCGTAGGAAGCCGTAGGACCATTGTCCGGAGTTCCTAGCTGCTGTTCGGAGTCGTAGGAAGCTGTAGAACCGCTATCCGGAGTTTCTGGCTGCTGTTTGGATTTGTAGGAAGCTATACAAATGCTATGTAGTGTTGCATATTGCTATTTGGATTTGTAGGAAGCCATGCAAACCCTACAAATGCTGTGTAGTGCTGCATATTGCTGTTTGGATTCTTAGAAAACCATACAAATGCTATGTAGTGTTGCATATTGCTGTTTGAATTTGTTGTAAGCCATAAAAAGACTGCACAAGCTTGCTAGTCGCTGCCCGGAGCCGTAGGAGGTCATAGGATCACCTTTAGGAGTTCCTAGTTGCTGTCCGGAGTCAGAGGAAGCTTTAGGATCACCGTCGGGAGTTCCTAGCTGCTGTTACAACTCGTTTTGTTGTTTTTTTACACTAGAATTATTGTTTTTTTTTTTGCAATTTATTTAAATTTTTTGTAAATTATATTATATTCTGTGAGCTAAAAACACATCAGGNCTGTCCGGAGTCGTAAGAAGCCGTAGGACCGTTGTCCGTAGTTCCTAGCTGCTGTCCGGAGTCGTAGGAAGCTGTCAAAACCGTTGTCCAGAGTTTCCAGCTGATGTTTGGATTTGTAGAAAGCCATACAAATGTCGTGTAGTGTTGCATATTGTTGTTTGGATTCGTAGGAAATCGTAGGAGACTTGTGCGTAGTTGCTAGCTGCTGTCTGGAGTCGTAGGAAGCCGTAGGACCATTGTCCGGAGTTCCTAGCTGCTGTTCGGAGTCGTAGGAAGCTGTAGAACCGCTATCCGGAGTTTTTAGCTGCTGTTTGGATTTGTAGGAAGCATACAAATGCTATGTAGCGTTGCATATTGCTATTTGGATTCGTAGGAAGCCATGCAAACCCTACAAATGCTGTGTAATGCTGCATATTGCTGTTTGGATTCTTAGAAAACCATACAAATGTTATGTAGTGTTGCATATTGTTGTTTGAATTTGTTGTAAGCCATAAAAACACCGCACAAGCTTGCTAGTCGCTGCCCGGAGCCGTAGGAGGTCATAGGATCACCTTTAGGAGTTCCTAGTTGCTGTCCGAAGTCAGAGGAAGCTTTAGGATCACCGTCGGGAGTTCCTAGCTGCTGTTACAACTCGTTTTGCTGTTTTTTTTACACTAGAATTATTGTTTTCTTTTTTTTTTTGCAATTTATTTAAATTTTTTGTAAATTATATTATATTCTGTGAGTTAAACACACATCAGGGATAGTAGTAGCATATACGTCAGATACGCAAGTACATTTTATTTATTGTTGTTTTATCACTGTAGTTTACGCTTGTTTTAATATATCATGCAGGTCTGGTTGCAACAACATTTTTAAAACAAAACAATTTTCAAAAAAATCAAACAACATTAAAAAAAAAAACATAACACGTCATTTTGAATTTACGGGAGTCCCTTGGATGAGGTAACCCACAGTTGCTAAAGAAATCTCTCCAGATTAAATGAGCTTAACAACTCGTTAGACTAAGTAAATTCAAAAGAAAATATTGGTACCGGAATGAAGGAACCGTAGGATCCTAATTGACATTGTTCTAATCAACTTTAACCCCCCCATAATGCTTGAATGACAACAAAACCAAAACCTTGAAACACACCTCGTAAAACCTTTTAAACCTTAGACTTCAAGACTGCTACTTTGATGAGGAGCTTGGAGCCGTCTTTGTGGGCAGCACGACAAGGAGCTTGGATCGAGCAACAAGAGGATCTTCTTCAACAATCTCTCTTTTCTTAGTCTAAATAACAACACATAGAATTTCGAGGTAACTTGCCCAACGTAACCTAAATCCTCACACCCTCTTTAGGTTCCTATACAACCATGTTGTGCGACATAAGTTTTAACTCGCCTCAGGTTTCGAGGGTGTNAACTTTAACCCCCCCATAATGCTTGAATGACAACAAAACCAAAACCTTGAAACACACCTCGTAAAACCTTTTAAACCTTAGACTTCAAGACTGCTACTTTGATGAGGAGCTTGGAGCCGTCTTTGTGGGCAGCACGACAAGGAGCTTGGATCGAGCAACAAGAGGATCTTCTTCAACAATCTCTCTCTTCTTAGTCTAAATAACAACACATAGAATTTCGAGGTAACTTGCCCAACGTAACCTAAATCCTCACACCCTCTTTAGGCTCCTATACAACCATGTTGCGCGGCATAAGTTTTAACTCGCCTCAGGTTTCGAGGGTGCCGTGTGGCACGACGTAAACCCTCTTAACTCTGCGGGCTATTTGTATAATTGAATATTATGCAAATGTAAGTCTCAAATAATAAAATTGACAAGATTAAACACCTAAATAATATGATTTCCAAAACTTGGCCGCGCATTAGAATTGTTTGGGAAGTCACTGAGATTTCTCCTCAAGATCTGTGACATCCATTATCTTTTCTTTTCTTTGGACTCCTGAAATAACAGTTACTATTTAAGCTACTCTCACTTGTTTTTCCACGTCCTACCGTGAAAACTTAAACCATGAAATCTTTAAGGCTAGTGCCTCTGATCATTATCGAGAGTTTTCTCAAGTGACCTCAGTCATTTGGGATGTAATTAAATATAGGAGCTTGCCGCTATAAGGAACTTGGAACCCAGGTAAAATAACCCTATTTAATTTTTGTGTTAGATAGGGGAACTTGTCGGTTACACATAAAAATGTTCGCAGACCAAACGGATGTCACAAATCTTTTAGTTTGTAGGATTGAGTCTGTCGCNTGGGATGTAATTAAATATAGGAGCTTGCCGCTATAAGGAACTTGGAACCCAGGTAAAATAACCCTATTTAATCTTTGTATTAGATAGGTGAACTTGTCGGTTACACATAAAAATGTTCGCAGACCAAACGGATGTCACAAATCTCTTAGTTTGTAGGATTGAGTCTATTGTCGGGATATACACTCATCTTTTGGAAATGTGTAGTATTTATGATATCAGACACGATTATGCAAACTATTGAACGAGTGAGATCCATTTGGTCTCATTTTTCAAAAAATAAAATATGCTACTTTCAAAATAAAGAATATATACCTCTTATATTTAAATTAAATTTAGAAAATTATTTTCAAAAAATCAAAATATTGACTGACACCCCACTCAGTGGGATAAAGGCTTGTTGTTGTTAGTATTCATTATTTGCTCATATAATGCACAGCTGGAAAATGCACTTGCAGTTATTNAAGGCTTGTTGTTGTTAGTATTCATTATTTGCTCATATAATGCACAGCTGGAAAATGCACTTGCAGTTATTACTATCAACNTATTTTTTATGTATGGTAAGTTTTGGATATAACTTTATTTAGACAAGATTAAGTATTAGTTGGAGAAATATGAAGCATAAAAATTTGTCTTTTGCCCTCTGAATAAGTCTTAGATAAAGCTTTATCCATCTNTATTTTTAATGTATGGTAAGTTTTGGATATAACTTTATTTAGACAAGATTAAGTATTAGTTGGAGAAATATGTAGCATAAAAATTTGTCTTTTGCCCTCTGAATAAGTCTTAGATAAAGCTTTATCCATCCAGTCTCAGATTATTCGGGAAGCTTAGAGTTGTATTGTTTATAAACAATAAAAGAAAATGCTTTATTGTTTAACTTTGTTTCTTGTGTGGTTGAGCATGTAACCGTTAACCCATATAGGATCTTGCGAGAAGCGGGCCATGTGGGGGCATTTGATGATCTTAAAAATTTTGCTAGTTTTAAAAAATAATAATAAGATTATAATCTCTANTGTGTGGTTGAGCATGTAACCGTTAACCCATATAGGATCTTGCGAGAAGCGGGCCATGTGGGGGCATTTGATAATCTTAAAAATTTTGCTAGTTTTAAAAAATAATAATAAGATTATAATCTCTTAGTTTTGATTGTTTCTTTTATAATAATAAAGAAAAAAATTAAGATTCAAAAGTTTTAGTCAATTGAGTTAAATTCAAGCCGACTAAGCTTATTTACATTTAAACAAATTGGACACTAGCAAGACATTTGAGAACAATTTTCACACAAATCATATTTGAACAAATATGAAATCATACAAGTTGAGTATGAACAAGCGCCAATCTCACTCAAGTTTGGGCCGTTTATACCTCTATAAGTTATCCAGTGGTTGGCCCTCAAAAACTTAGTTGGTATCTTTTCCTTCCAACACTCACCTTATTTGCATCCAGGTGNACATTTGAGAACAATTTTCACACAAATCATATTTGAACAAATATGAAATCATACAAGTTGAGTATGAACAAGTGCCAATCTCGCTCAAGTTTGGGCCGTTTATACCTCTATAAGTTATCCAGTGGTTGGCCCTCAAAAACTTGGTTGGTATCTTTTCCGTCCAACACTCACCTTATTTGCATCCAGGTATTTTTAAACTATGTTATCATGAAACAAATGAACTATGTTTTTCATTTCTAGTATGAGATTTAACAATGCCTTAACTCTCTATTGGGTATCGAAATCACATATATCAATTCAAACTCATGAAGTTCTCCAATCTCACATACTTTTGGTGTCAATACTAAATAATTGTTCACACACATTTTATGAACTATCAAATCTAGATATGGGTCAAAAAAAAAAATCTAGACATGGGTCCATAGGTAGTGATAATTGTTGTAAACCTTCCAAGAGCTTTGAGGACTTAAATGACATGGATTTTTGTAATGCTAATATTATCGTAAATTCCTACCAATTTATTTAGATAGCGATGAAATTACGTACAAAATTAAATGATGGTGAAGAAAAAGAATAAAAAATATTACAATCGCAATACATAAATTTATGAGGTTTGGTGATATTCACATACATGTATAGTTGTATAGAGTTCTAGTAGTTTATTAAGCTTTAAAAGATGAGAATATCCATGATTTTATTGGTACATAAGAATAAAGATAGATATACTTTTTTTTCTCTATGTAAATGGTTGAGAGAGGACACATGCATTTGCTGCAAAATTGATGACTGAGTTTTGAGAAATATACAATCTTACTGTTGTTATTTTTGTCTTTTCTTTTTGGTTACAAGTGCGACCCCTTTATCTTAAGAGCTTCTCCTTACCATGGCTAAATATCCTCCCCCTTATATTTTCTTTTTTTCTTGTGTTTGTGAGATTTTTCAACATAATAGAACCATCCTCTTATATATTTCTTAGAAGCGATATGTAGCAAGCTTAGATTTATTAGGAAGATGGTGTCAGGTATCATAATGTAGGTATTAACTAGTGGATGATACTAGTTGAGAATTTGTATAACTTAGATAAGAAATTTTATTTTCATATTTTAATAATTTTCCACTTGAAGATAAAATTTATGCTGTATCTATTTAATGGTCGGTGTCTCAATGTTTCTACATACACACCGCTAAATTATCACTCATGTAGATTAACTGAAACTTCATAGAGCCTTAATTTTTAATGAGTATTAAGAGCATATCAACAGAATTTTTTGTTGCTTTAATTTTTATGAGTTGCAAGACTCCTGCCCCTAGTAAGTTTCGTATATAGTGGTTCTTTAGTTATATCTCTGTTGTCCAAGAGTGAAAATTAGTTTTCCCCACCAAGTGAATGGAACTTTGAATATCACAAAATACAAAGTTATTCTTATGATTGGTTTAGGTCTTTCAAAAATGCTTTTAGCTAAACCAATTATTTGCTAACTTCGATGATAGCTACATATTTAGCTTTTGTTATTGGTGATGCTAGTATTTTGCGTAGCTGTGACACTCAATTAATGCTATTGCCATTTAAGAAATAACAGTACCCATTAGCACTCTTTTAATGTATCTTGGTCTCTTTTAAGATTCATATCATCATATTCCTACAATTTTTAGTAAACTATTTTAAACTTCAATGTTTGATTAATTGGACATTTCGGGTAATGTAAAATCTATCTTATAGTCTCATAGTTTTCTTTTCCAAAATTTGACATATATTGGTTAAGAGTTCGACCACACCCACACCCCAACTGGCCCACCTTTAAGGGTTGACCGGGGTGCGACATAGGCGGACAGTTTGACCAGACTAAATTCTTATCGACATTAGTCTTGACTTGCAGAATCAAGGACCCAATGAGTGATGCATTAGTCTAACTAAATTACCGCAAGTATATATGATACATTGCATTTCATAATTCATTTATATATATACTCGGAAGCGTGGAAATCATATCATCAAAACATATCAACTATACAGAGCTGTTAAATCTAAGATAAATAAAATACATATCCAAAACGTACCNATTGGTTTAGGTCTTTCAAAAATGCTTTTAGCTAAACCAATTATTTGCTAACTTCGATGATAGCTACATATTGAGCTTTTGTTATTGGTGATGCTAGTATTTTGCGTAGCTGTGACACTGAATTAATGCTATTGCCATTTAAGAAATAACAGTACCCATTAGCACTCTTTTAATGTATCTTGGTCTCTTTTAAGATTCATATCATCATATTCCTACAATTTTTAGTAAACTATTTTAAACTTCAATGTTTGATTAATTGGACATTTCGGGTAATGTAAAATCTATCTTATAGTCTCATAGTTTTCTTTTCCAAAATTTGACATATATTGGTTAAGAGTTCGACCACACCCACACCCCAACTGGCCCACCTTTAAGGGTTGACCGGGGTGCGACATAGGCGGACAGTTTGACCAGACTAAATTCTTATCGACATTAGTCTTGACTTGCAGAATCAAGGACCCAATGAGTGATGCATTAGTCTAACTAAATTACCGCAAGTATATATGATACATTGCATTTCATAATTCATTTATATATATACTCGGAAGCGTGGAAATCATATCATCAAAACATATCAACTATACAGAGCTGTTAAATCTAAGATAAATAAAATACATATCCAAAACGTACCTATAAGCTCCCAAAACTATATAGTACAAAAGCTGTACAAATTACATCTGACTACTCGCCTCGGTGGTCATTTCCTCTAACTAAAAGACAATGTAGAGTGAGCTGAGTTTAGAGAAATAATTAAGGCTAAATTAAGATTTTATACATGAAAAAAAAATAATGTGCATGCTCATATGTAACTGCACATGTCTACGCATAAGTCATAACATACTGTCATAGTAGAGAATATAAAAAGAGAGAAAGTAGTGCAAAATCAAGACTACAATGTAAACATGTATGTAGTAAGCTCTTCATAAGCTGTTTATCGTTTGTAATCATAGCGATGTCATTTCATATATATCATTTCATAATAATGTCATTTGTAAATGTATATATCTCAACTATTTTCATGTCATGTCATCATGGGTCGTCACCCTGCACCAAAGGCCATATAAATTATTGATAAAGTTCGAGCTTCCCCCAACATAACCATTATTAATAGCTTCTCTTGATACCAACAGTTCTCTAATGTTTTATCACTGCTTAATTCCAGCGGTTCCTAGAGTTCCGTCCCCGCTTAAATATTAAAAGTCGGGAATATCACATTNTATCACTTTTAAATGTATATGCCTCAACATTTCTATGTCATACCATCATGGGCCGTCACCCTGCCTCAAAGACCATATAATTATCTATAAATGTTGGACTTCTCCTGACATAGTAGTTATCAATAGCCCCCCTAATATCAACGGTTCTCTAATGTTCTATCACTGANGTAATGTAAAATCTATCTTATAGTCTCATAGTTTTCTTTTCCAAAATTTGACATATATTGGTTAAGAGTTCGGCCACCCCACACCCCAACTGGCCCACCTTTAAGGGTTGACCGGGGTGCGACATAGGAGGACAATTTGACCAGACTAAATTCTTATCGACATTAGTCTTGACTTGCAGAATTAAGGACCCAATGAGTGATGCATTAGTCTAACTAAATTACCGCAAGTATATATGATACATTGCATTTCATAATTCATTTATATATATACTCGGAAGCGTGGAAATCATATCATCAAAACATATAAACTATACAGAGCTGTTAAATCTAAGATAAATAAAATACATATCCAAAACATACCTATAAGCTCCTAAAACTATATAGTACAAAAGCTGTACAAATTACATCTGACTACTCGCCTCGGTGGTCATTTCCTCTAACTAAAAGACAATGTAGAGTGAGCTGAGTTTAGAGAAATAATTAAGGCTAAATTAAGATTTTATACATGAAAAAAAAATAATGTGCATGCTCATATGTAACTGCACATGTCTACGCATAAGTCATAACATACTGTCATAGTAGAGAATATAAAAAGAGAGAAAGTAGTGCAAAATCAAGACTACAATGTAAACATGTATGTAGTAAGCTCTTCATAAGCTGTTTATCGTTTGTAATCATAGCGATGTCATTTCATATATATCATTTCGTAATAATGTCATTTGTAAATGTATATATCTCAACTATTTTCATGTCATGTCATCATGGGTCGTCACCCTGCCCCAAAGGCCATATAAATTATTGATAAAGTTCGAGCTTCCCCCAACATAACAATTATTAATAGCTTCTCTTGATACCAACAGTTCTCTAATGTTTTATCACTGCTTAATTCCAGCGGTTCCCAGAGTTCCGTCCCCGCCTAAATATTAAAAGTCGGGAATATCACATCCCTGCATAGTGTACTGTAAACACTAATGTAATAGTATATCCATAACATTCCTTGTGACATTTCTTAAAACATAATACATATAATATGCATTCATATACATTTTATATACATGTATGAATCATAAGTGAATAACTATAGTGTATCATAGCATAGCATAGATCATATGTATCATAAAAGAATTCAACATGTATTCGTATATTCATTTGCAGGTATTCATCCACAATTTTTATGAATTTCTAAATGCTTCAGTGTTTAATGTGGAATCACATGAAAATTTATAGAAGGTTATTTTTCTTAAATTAGCACAAGATTATTTCATCTTTCTTGACTGATCAGCCCTACGACGGTTTGCCCATGGTAGTCTTGAGCTCGCCGCCTCGTGGCGACAACCTGGAGTTCATAAGCATCATAAGAATTCATTAAATTTGGCTTATAACATGCGTTAACTAAACATAACTTTTATGCCCGAAACATATTTCTAATGGGCTTATCGACATATATTTGCCTTTCCGAAATCGCCTAATTCAATTTTCTCTTCTTTCTATCAACCCAAACTTTACTACTAGCTAATTTCGTGCTAAATCTCATGTGAAAGCTCGCAAACCAGTTTTGACACTTCCGATATAAGTTCAACGTCTTTAACGGCTATCAGAAATGAAAAATGCACAAAAATCAAGACAAACATCCAAATGAAAGGGCGAGGAAGGAAATAAAAGATTAAATATGTACCCAAAACATATGCACAAACTCCCAAAACTATATAATACAAATCACACCTGATATGCCTNTTCGTGCTAAATCTCATGTGAAAGCTCGCAAACCAGTTTTGACGCTTCCGATACAAGTTCAACGTCTTTAACGGCTATCATAAATGAAAAATGCACAAAATCGAGACAAACATCCAAATGAAAGGGCGAGGAAGGAAATGAAAGCCTTAGTAGTGTGAAAGAGGGATTCGCTTTGACCAAAAACTCCTCGAAAGTCCCTACCTCTAGCTGCAGCTCTCAGATGGTCGATCGCCCCTTTTCTATTCACGGCTGTTACAGTACTCGCGTGATCACCTCCAGACGAGCGAGGAAGCTATAGCGTGAGGGAAATCGAGTGAGGGAACAAGAATATGCAAGAGAGAAGGAAATTAGCACTCTGAAGGCCCTTATTGACCGAAAACAATGACTAAAAGGAGTAAAGGTTAGTTGAGAACAGTAAGTGTACGGGAGATTGGAAAATAATTAGGTTTAATTAATTTAATTATGTTTATAACTTTCAAATTTTAAATCTCCCAAATCGTTCATAATTCAAACATGGTGCTTTTTATGGAATTGATCGATTTCATGCATTAAGTTCTATAAAATTATTTTAATCGAATTCCAGGAGATACAAAATTTGACTTATTTTTCAAATTAGCCAAACTTTATTTGGTTTCTCGAAATTTGGGCATTATAGCTCTCCCCTTAAAAAATTCGTCCTCAAAATTTTTGACTTAAAGTGCGAGGGATATTTATGTCTCATTTCTTCTTTTTCTCATGTAGCTACCTTTTTAGGTCCATGCTTCCACTTTATTTTGACATAAGAAATTTGCTAGTTTCTCATTTTCTTAACATTAGTTTCTAAAATTTCTCAAACTCTTTAATATATGTTATATTTTTTTGATATTTACTATCTTCATGTAAAATATTCTAGTTTGAATTTGACTCCCATTTTCTAAGCATTGAAATATGAAATAAATTGTGAATATCTGACATATCCGCAGATAATGTTAATCTGTAAGCAACTGTTCCGTTCCTTTCTATAATTTCAAAAGGATCGATGTACTTGTGACTCAACTTGCTGCTATGATCAAATCTAGCTGCACCTTTCATTGGTCTAAATTTAAAAAAATACGTAATCTCCAACTTCAAATTCGATAGCTTTGTGCTTTGGGTCATAATATTTTTTGCTATCGATCCTGAGTAGCTTTCAATTTGTCTCTAAATAATCTGATTTTTTCTGTGGCTTTATCAACCAACTCCGGACAAAACAATTGACGTTCACTCACTTCAACCCAACTCAATGAAGTTCTATATTTTCTATTATATAGTGTTTGTAAGTAGCCATGTTGATATTGGACTGATAGTTATTGCTATAGGCTAACTCGATTATTGAAATGTGATCTTCCGAACAGCTACTAAAGTTGAGAACAAATATCTTCTAATACCTAAATTGTTCTTTCTAATTGTGCGCCAGTTTGTGAATAAAATACAGTGCTGAAATGCAACTGTGTGTCAAAACTTTGTTGAATGCCTTTTCAGAACCTGGATGTGATACTTCCATCTCTGTCATAAATTATAATTTTAAAATATCGTGCAATCTGATAATTTTTTTGACATATATACTGACCAACTTTTCAACATAATCTGTCTGTCTGATTGACAAAAAGTGCAGACTTTATTAGCCGAATACTATCGTGACTTTGTTTGGATCGAGTAAATCTCATAACAAATTCATAGCAATTTCTTCCCTTTTCCATTCGATATCGGCAATGATTGTGGCAATTCGTTTGGTTTCTGATGCTCAACATTTACAATCTGACGTGCTTGACATTGATATTCATATTAAGCAACATTTTTCTTCGTACTTGGATTGCTACAATCGTAACATTTTTTGGAGTAGACTATTCCACAATTGCTTTTATTTTTTGAGGATCAACTGAGATTCCTTGCACTTTAATAATGTGTCACAAAAATGCATTACTTTGCAGCCGAAATTTACATTTCAAAAATTTTGCATACAATTGATTCTGCTTCAACAACTCCAATACAATAATCAGATGCTTAGCATGATCATGATCATGATCAATTCTTGAATTTATCCAAATATCACCAATAAAATCAATAACAAACAGATCCACATAAAGCTTAAAGATTCGATTCATCAGGTCCATGAAATTGCAGGAGCATTGGTTAAGCCAAAAGACAACTAAGAATTCATAATGACTATACATGGTCTCAAAAGCTGTCTTAGTTATATCTATCTCATTGAGTCTGACTTAATGATATCCCAATCTCAGATCAGTTCGAAAAAATACAGTAGCACCTTCTAATTGATCAAATTGATCATTGATCCCGGACAAATGATATTTGTTCTTGATTGTCACCTTGTTCAACTCTCTATAATCAATGCATAATTACATAGATCCATCATTCTTCTTGATGAACAATACTGAAGCACTCCAATGTGATTTTTTTTGTCTCATAATACCCTTATCTATCAGCTCCTACAAGTGACATTTCAATTCTTGTAATTTCTTTGGAGCCATCTTGGTAGGAGATTTGAATATTGCAGACGTTCCCAGTTGCACATCAATATCAAATTCAACTTATCGTTGTTGCGGTAGCCCTGACATTTCTTCAAGAAATATATCATAAAATTCTGAAACCACTAAGATGTTCTTCAATTTGTGTACATCTTTATTCAACATTTTAAATTTGGTTAAGAACACTAGTTCACCACTTCACAAATACTTACCAACTTTTATTGCACTAATTAGAGACAATTGTGCATTTCAATCACATAAGACATAAAATGGCTTTTCACTTGACGATTTCAATTTCACTCGCATTTTCCAACATTCAATTTTAGCAAAATGATTTACCAACCAATCTATCCCCCAAATGACATCAATGATTTGAATTGGTATGATAATTAACTATGCTGGCAACTTTTTATCATGAACATGAACATGCACTACACATTTTTTTTTGGCACAAGAGCCACTTTCCGAGAGCATAATAACACAGAGTAGGAGAAAAATGCATAATGCCAACATGTAAATTGGCAACAAGCTCATCACATAAAAGAATGCGATGCACTTGAATCGAATAGAACAGTGTCAGGTTGACCTTGAATCAGAAACATAGCTGTAACAACTTCAAATTCTTTTGCTTCTTATGGGGTAATTGCAAGAACTCAGGTTTTTACTGGTCGTTCAATTTTGTGCTCTGAAGTTTCACCATTTGCTTGCACTAAAAATTTTCCTAAAAACTAATTTTTGCTGGACTGACTACCTTCCAAAAATTTTCTAGACTGTCTTTGTTCTTGAATTGATAGTGGCCTGTTGTCTCTCTTCTTTTCAAGCGGACAGGTCATCTGAAGATGTCCTGTCTTTCCACATTTGTAACATTCTTCTAAACCAATCAAACACTACCCAAAGTATATTTTCCCATATTTTTCACAAACTAGCTTTTCAACTTAAGGTTGCTTTTGCTTACCTTTTTATTTAATTTTCTTGCTTTGAAAGTATTCTCCTTTGTTAAAATCCTTTCGCTTGTTTTTCTGAGGTTGCCTTCGATTCTTCTGGTTTTTCGACTAGCACAAAAAAATTACTGGTTTTAAATGGTGCTAAAGCGAGCCTCAATTGATCTCTGAGGCCACATAGTGATATTTTCTTTCTGTGTACTAACATAGTGAGGTGCATATCTTGAAAGAGAAATAAATTCTGCCTCATATTGCATAACTATATTAGATTCTTGATCATATTAAAGTGTTTATCTTGCAGTGCTAATCTGGCTGAAGATGTAATGAACCAATCTTTGAAGATTTTAACAAATTTTTATTACTGAATTGTGAAAGAGGCGTCAACTGAAATTTTTCTCTATGTTGCTCTTGCCGTCACCTTTCTGCCTCGCCTTCTTGCATGAAATTAGCTAGCATCACTTTTCTATTTTTCGGACAAATCATACCATACATAATTTTCTTGATCTGCAAGAGCCTATCTTCAACAACTATAGCAGATGGCTTAAAAGACTAAAATATCTTCATGTGCAATCCACTTCTGTCCTAGTTTCAGATCTGGGCTCTGTACCAGTGGAAGATCTTTCGATAGAAGCCATTTTGTTGATCATTTGTGATATCAACTATATGATGCCCTATAGCTCAGCTGTTCTAGTTTCTTCATTTGCTCTGTTTTGATTATCATTTTTGCCCAAAACATATTTGAACCTTACTTCTTGCTCTGCACTTGGCCTACGAGACTGGCTCTCAGTACTTTCTAATTCTTCTCAAGACATGTTCATCTATATTGACATAATTTATTATTGAAATATAATTTATCATATAATAATCGTGTTGTGCATGCATGATACTTTAAGTCGTATGAGATACCCACTCTAGATTCATCAAACTAGCTTTATATAAATTAATTCATATTTGATCTCATTCTTACTTCTAAATACAACATGCTTCCATCATTAACCATGCTCTGATACAAATTTTTGTCACACTCCAACTGGCTCCTCTTAAGGGTCGGCTGAGGTGCAATAGAGGCGGACGATTCGATCAGATTAAATTCTCACCAACTCCCATCCTGACTTGCAGAATCAAGACTTGGTGGGTGATGAACTAATTTAACTAAATTGCCGCAAGCATACGTGATACATTTCATTTCATAATTCATTCATATACATACTCAGATGCGTGAAAATCATATCATTAAAACATGTAAACTATACAAAGGTGCTAAATCTAAATTAAATAAAATATGTACCCAAAACATATGTACAAACTCCCAAAACTATATAATACAAATCACACCTGATATGCCCTGGTGCTCATTTGCCCCTACTTGAAAGGCAACGTAGAGTAAGCAACGCTAAATCAAGATTTTATTCATCGAAAAGAAACAACGTGCATGTTTATATGCAACTGCACATGTCTACATGCAAAGCATAGCATGCTGGTATAGTAGAGTATGAAAAGAAAGCAGGTACTACAAAAACCACTACATTGTCAAAATGTATGTCATAATCATAAAATCATAAACATGTTTATAAGTTGTTTATCGTATGTAGTCATAACTATGTCATTTCATAATAGTATCACTTTTAAATGTATATGCCTCAACATTTCTATGTCATACCATCATGGGCCGTCACCCTGCCTCAAAGATCATATAATTATCTATAAATGTTGGACTTCTCCTGACATAGTAGTTATCAATAGCCCCCTAATATCAACGGTTCTCTAATGTTCTATCACTGTCTAATTTCAACGGTTCCCAGAGTTTTGTCCTCGCCTAAATATCAGGAGTCCGGAATATCACATCCATGCATAGTATACTTGATAGCTCTCATGAAATAGTCTACCCATAACATTTTTTGTGACATTTCTTAAAATATAATACATGTAACATGCTTTTATAGATATTTCATATACATATGTATGAATTATAAATGAATATCTGCAGTGTATCAAAGTATAGCATAGTCTCATATGCCTTATAAAAAAAGTTAACATGCATTTATACGTTCACTTGCTTTTCATCCATAATATGTAAGAATATCTAAATACATCATTGTCGAACGTGGGATCATATGAAAACTTATGGAAGATTATTTTTCTTAAATTAATACAAGATTATTTCACCTGACTTGACGAAGCAGCTCTACGATGAGTTTGCCAAGGCTCTCATCTCGAGCTCACCGGCTCGTATAGACGAAATGTGGTTCATAAGCGTTGTAAGAATTTATAAAATTTGGCTCATAACATGCATTAACCCAAAAAAATAACTTTTATAACCTAAACATACCTCAAATGAACTTCTCGACAATTATTCACCTTTCCAAAACCGCCTAATTCAATTTTATCTCCTCCCCAAACTTTACTACTTGCCGATTTTTTGCTAAATCCCATATAGAAGCTTGCAAACCACTTTCGGCGCTTCTGACACAAGTTCTACACCACTGGCGGTTATCAGAAATGAGAAATGCACATAAATGAGGCAAACGTCAAAACAGAAGGGTGAGGAAGGAAATAAAAGATTCAAGTAGCGACCGAAAAATCCCTGAAAGTCCTTACCTCGAGTTGCAGCTCTCAAGTGGCCGCTCGCCCCTTTTTTGTTCACGGTTGCTACAGTGCCCCAAGCAGAACACTCACAAGCTCATCTCCATACAAGTGAGGAAGCTATCATGTGAGGGAAACGGAGTGAGATTGCAGAAATTCGGGAGGAAGGAAATCGAAGCTCTGGAGAACCCTAATCGACCAAAAACGACGACGAAAATNCGCTCGCCCCTTTTTTGTTCACGGTTGCTACAGTGCCCCAAGCAGAACACTCACAAGCTCATCTCCATACGATTGAGGAAGCTATCATGTGAGGGAAACGGAGTGAGATTGCAGAAATTCGGGAGGGAAGGAAATCGAAGCTCTGGAGAACCCTAATCGACCAAAAACGACGACGAAAAGGAGTGAAGGTAGGTTGAGAAAAATAAGGGTACTGAAGATTAGAAAATAAATAGGTTTAATCAATTTAATTATTTCTATAACTTTCAAATTTTAGATCTCTCAAACCGTTCATAATTCATACTTAGTGTTTTATTTGAAATTGACGATTTCATGCATAGAATTTTACAAAATTATTTCAATCGAATTCCAGGAGATGTAAAATTTGAGATATTTTTCAGATCTACAGAACTTTATTTGCTTTCTCGAAATTTGGACGTTACAAGTTCTCAGTGCATTTATAATGGATGGTTTTGCNCATGAGGACTTACATCCAACCAAAGAGGTGAAAAAGGTAATTAGTTCAAGATAAAAATCAAACGGATTCACATCCAACTTAAGATGTGAACATGGTGAATAGGTCATAATAGAAAGCTCATGGACTCACATCCAACCAAGAGTTGAGCATGGTGACTAGATCATGATAGAAAATAGAGGGGAATTTATATCTTGCTCGAAAACTAATCGAAGAAGGTTTGTTTTGATTAACATGAACATATTAGAATGGAAAACATATAGACTCATATCCAACTAAAGAGGTGAATAGGATGATTAAATCAAGATAGAGGTGTGGCATAGAAGTGATATTATTAAAGATGGATTGGAGGGGTCTCCCAAAGATGGCATTATATGTCGACTCTGACGTAACTTCAATGAATTAAATCAAGTGTGTCGATTATCTAGCAAATTATCTAATTCCAATAAAAAGATGGGATGTTACCTCGACTCTGAAAGGTCGATTATTGAACACATAATAACCTAAAAGTTGGATGAAGTTTCTCCCTAGCTTGCCCCAAACTGACGAAAGTTGAGTAGAATAACATATCAGAGATGTCATTGTTAATCTGAATCCTCTTCACATTATAACAAGGTTCGCAGTTTTTTGTGTTAATGACAAGAGGGTCTTGGTGAGGAACTTGGACTTCCTCCAGGTCATAATAATCAAAAGTACCGTGTTCGAAGCGCGGTTTCTTTTCCATATGTTTTCAGTGGTGATGAGAACTTCATTAGATAGAATGAGCCTCCAGTAATTGTTTTAATTTTTTTCAATAATTTAGTGACTCCCATGTTGCTGCTTTTGTGTTTGTTGCTCCCTAGTGGGAGCATTATCCGTACATGCTTAATTTACACAAACTAACTCAAATATCTTTGTCAAATTAGTCTTTTAAGTTCTTCCTTGAGCTAATTAAATGCTTTGGTGGTGTGTCCATAACTTCAGTGGAAGTGACAGTATTACTCCTAATTCTTCGAGTTGGGTTTCAAAGGGTGAGGCTACTTAAGAGTTTCTTCAATCATGATGGCCATCATGATGCTGACATCTGATGTGTTGAGCGGCATATACACCTTTGATCGAGGCTAACATTGTTGGTTTGCAGGCCAACAAGGGAGATAATGATTTCCTCGATGTTTAGAAAACCTTCATTGTGAGGTTTGATTGGTGTTTCAGAGTTATCCTTACGCTTGCCCCTAAATCACTCAAATTGCTCCTTATGTCTCTGACATGATAAACTAGTTCAGTATAAGAGTAGACCGTCTCCCACATCAATAATTAATAGAAAGGTCCTGAGAGGATCTCTTCAATGAAAACTCCCCTCCCAAAATCTGATGAGTTTCAGTGGAGATTTTGCAGAAGTATTCATTAAGTAATTCTTCATTATTCTATCAAATTCCTAAAAGATGAGACGAATTTTTTATGATTCTCCTATTTCCTATAAAATGTTTCATAATAGCTTGACAAGCTCGTTGAAGGTGTGGATAGTGCCACCTGAGAGAGAGTAGAACCAAGTTCAAGCTTGATTTTTGAGAGTGCAGGACACACTTGAAAGAGAATCCATCAGAGGCATGTTGAATGTGTATGATGGTTCGATAATGGTCAATATGTTCATAGGGTTATTCATGAGCCGTGTTGGAGCTGAGCTAGGGTCAGCTAAAAATAAGTTCAAATGGATTGAATGCGGCTTGAAATCGACTAGTGGCTCATATATTCGATTCTGAGCTAGGTCAGCTTGAAATTCAATTGAGCTCGATCCAACTCTAAATTGAAATGATTTATCTCAAATTAAGTATGTTCTGGTTTTAAGATAATTTGTTTCAATTTTGGTGTTATTGGGTATAATAGTTTAATCCGTGCTTGATCAGACTCATATTGTGTTGAATGTTTTGAGATTTGTGTTGAATGTTTTGAGATTTGTGTTGAATGTTCTGAGTTTGAATATTTCTCATGCAAATAATACCTCGAGATTTGTGTTGAATGTTTTGAGATTCATGTCAAATGGCAAAATGTATTGATGATGTATCAAGAATGAAAAAAAAAAAATAAGNAGGCTCCTTCAGACATCCTAAGTTTTTTGTATTAGATGTACCTTCTTATGATCAGCTGAGAGTTTCACATACATAACAAATATTGCCTTCATCATTCTCGGTATGATCTTTTCACAGGACAACATTCTTGGTAAGAGATAGACAAATAACTTCTAAAGCTTGTATGTTCGTCAACTCCCACTCATCTTGACCAATAGTAGGAGGTTTTGATCCCTATAAAGGTTGATGATTTTTTTTCGCGATAAAGATAATTTTTCTTTTGCACTAGTGGGTTTTTCCATTGCTTAATTTTTTTGTAGAGCTAAAACTCCTGATACCATTTTTTAGTGATACATTTATGAGTAAAATCAAATGAAAGCTAAAAATGAACACACTAACAATTATTGTCTTAAGGCACAAAATTTTATGTGATTCGATGACACATATCAAATATTTCACTTAGCTTTAAAAAAGAAGTACATTAAAGATTTCTTTTATACATAAAAAGATAAATAGGGATACCTCTTTCTATATGTTAATGATTAAAAGGGAATGCACACCCGTGCTGCATAATTGAAGTTTGAAAATGGAAAAAAAGATGTCGCTGCTATTATTTTCATTTTCAAATTCCTTTGAGAGCTTCTTCCTCTTTTATTTTCTCTATAGTAAGTTCTTATTATGGTTGAAGTCTCTTCCTCCCTATTTCTTGCTCTTCTCTCTTTTTACTTCTGTTGTGGGATGCTTCGTTAAATGGAACCATCCCTTTATGTAGTGCTTGACGGTGGGAGATACCAAACTTAAATTTATTAGATAGTTATCGTAATATATATGTTTGGTGGAGGATGATAAGTAATAGATTTATAGGAGTTAGTCTGAGAGTAGTAGGTTGTAAACTGGTATGAGTTGCATAAGAAATTTTACCTTCAGATTTTAACACAAATCTCTTCTGGCCAAAAATTTTCTCGATTCAAATATACACTGTAATCAATTGTAAAGTTATCCAATTCAAATGACAAAAGCATAAATTAGGAACAGTTTACAAATTTTAACTGCAAGATGTGGTAAGCAATACNCTTCTGGCCAAAAATTTTCTCGATTCAAATATACACTGTAATCAATTGTAAAGTTATCCAATTCAAATGACATACAAGAATAAATTAGGAACAGTTTACAAATTTTAACTGCAAGATGTGGTAAGCAATATATAAATGTCAAATTCAGTTTCCATATACTGCACAAGTCTATGAGCTTCCTTCTTTTGTCTCATTTTGCATTCTAGAACACCTGAAAATTTGATTAGAATTGAATTAATTACTCAGCTAGTGNTCTTTTGTCTCATTTTGCATTCTAGAACACCTGAAAATTTGATTAGAATTGAATTAATTACTCAGCTAGTCAATTTGATTAGAATTGAATTAATTACTCAGCTAGTCATGTGCAATGCATGATAATGAAATGATTCTAGGAGGAGCTTGTCTTGTAACTTCTGTCCATTTGGCATGAAATCTCTGTTTAATAGTTTTACACCTCACAGTATGATCACGTGATTGATATTAAACCTGCAGGCAAATTGTTTGGGATAAATTTTGTTTTTATTTTTGTTTTAAAAATATATTTGTTTAGTGTGTTTTTAAATTTGTTTTATTTTTTATTTCTAAAACTAAATTAATGTGTTTTGAAAACATTTAAAATGAATTTTAAGTAATTTGATTGTTTTTAAAAATAATCATATTTTAATCAATTATGTCAAACAAGTTTAATTTCAAATCAAAACATAAATAAAATAGAATAAAATGAATAAAAATTTTAAAAACCAGAAGTGATCCCAACCCTAAGAATTTAGAAACGCAGTACTGCTGAGATGATGATTCTTATGGATGCCTTTCTTAAATCTTTTCAATGATATTACATCTTATTCTGCAGTCCACCGATGGTTCAGATAGCGGCGCAGATCGATAGGCACTTCGGGATCATCTGTTTGTTCAAAAGGATGCCGAAAAGAG
>JXCR01139759.1:175408-190686 GCA_002079205.1 Phalaenopsis hybrid cultivar | reverse complement strand
ATGGAAAAACCCACTAGTGCAAAAGAAAAATTATCTTTATCGCGAAAAAAAATCATCAACCTTTATAGGGATCAAAACCTCCTACTATTGGTCAAGATGAGTGGGAGTTGACGAACATACAAGCTTTAGAAGTTATTTGTCTATCTCTTACCAAGAATGTTGTCCTGTGAAAAGATCATACCGAGAATGATGAAGGCAATATTTGTTATGTATGTGAAACTCTCAGCTGATCATAAGAAGGTACATCCAATACAAAAAACTTAGGATGTCTGAAGGAGCCTCTCGTGTTAAGCATGTTAAAGAATTCTACATGCACACGAGACCGTCAAGCTTTATGGATATCAACTTTGATGAAGAAATTTTTTCAGAGTCTACTTTTGTTACTATAAAAGTTGGAATGGTGTAGCAAAATAACACCGCTTGTACTTTTAATATTAGAAATAGAAGCTATTCTCAAAATAGAAATAATTGACAAAGTAGATGCAGATCAAATCACAAAATAAAAGCCAACATACATAGCATAATAGAAGCAAATCTTGAAATTGCTTGGGCGGACGTTGGTATTATGAGAAGTGATGACATATAATGAAAAACTGTCGCAAAAGAAAATACAATAAAGAGAAAATAAAAAAAGAGAACGATTAATCCTTATTTCTAAAAAAAAAATCTGCATTCATCATCAGTGCTAAAAGATTAATGGAATCATGAATATCAAACTCAAGTGTATCATTTCACACTTCCCACAAAGCTAATGAAAAATTAACCTACAAGTAGCTATGGAAAAGTATCTTACTGATGATGAGACCCTAGATATTTTTGGCATCAGTGATGTGATATTACAAACTATAAATTCAGTCAGATGTAAATCTAGTTAAGGTTGGACATATTCTAATTTGAATTAACAAAAAGCTGCAATATCATATTCAATGCTGGCATCTAAAAGATGACCAAAAGAGCATTGCNATTCTAATTTGAATAGAAACTTGGTTTTGATAAAATAACATATAACAAAAAGCTGCAATATCATATTCAATGATGGCATCTAAAAGATGACCAAAAGAGCATTGGCGATTTCTTAGAGAAACTACTAATTGACATTAAAATTTGTCCACATGAGTGAATAGTCCCAAAAGCCTTCATTCTAAAGAATTAGATTTAAAATCTATTGAATCTTCCATATAAGAAGATTACTTTTTAAGAAAGCAAGGAAAGGTTAGTTTCTCAGAAATTAGAAGAAAATTTAACATCAGAAAGCTAAAATTGCTTCACAAAAGTGTANGAATAGTCCCAAAAGCCTTCATTCTAAAGAATTAGATTTAAAATCTATTGAATCTTCCATATAAGAAGATTATTTTTTAAGAAAGCAAAGAAAGGTTAGTTTCTCAGAAACTAGAAGAAAATTTAACATCAGAAAGCTAAAATTGGTTCACACAAGTGTATGGTGGGCATCCTCCATCCACTTTTAGGCGGCTCCATATACTGTCATATTGACAGACAGGTACATAAAAAAGATATCGGTTTATATTATCCAAAATATATCTATTATTTAATAACTTTCTAACATGAAAAAAACAAGCTAAGATAAAATTAAAGCAAAAATTAAATGTCTGCAATCTGGCATGGTGGAGAGTATGATGACATAGACTTCAAAAATTATTGTGCTAGTAATAGGATTCATATGGAGAGAATGGCCTCAACAATTTTCTAATAAAATAGTCCGCTAAAGAATAAATAGAACTCTGAATGAAATGGCTAAAACCATACGATAATATTGGAGACTACAAAAATAGAGACCTCCAGTACAGAGTATGTCCAATTAGAGCCAATTAATTTTAATAAAACAAAGGAAAAACCAAAAATAATCAAAATCAGCCAACTAGCATTCATGCAATATAAGTTCCGAGATAACAAAAAATTCCAAATGCTCAATGACGTGAAAAAGAAGTGTCTCTCGAAAAAGCCAAAATACTTGGACGTTTATTAAAATATCTAAATAAACAAATTTACGAAAATAAGTATATCTATAAATCAATGAGAAGAAAAAAACCACGAGAAAGTACAAGACAAGGCTAACNGATAACAAAAAATTCCAAATGCTCAATGACGTGAAAAAGAAGTGTCTCTCGAAAAAGCCAAAATACTTGGACTTTTATTAAAATATCTAAATAAACAAATTTACGAAAATAAGTATACCTATAAATCAATGAGAAGAAAAAAACCAAGAGAAAGTACAAGACAAGGCTAATAGTGAAAGAATCGAACACAAAAGAAGGTATTAAGTTCCTTGAAGCTCTCTTCTATGGTTAAACTAACACTTACAGAATTAAGTATTGTACCTGCAGAAGATTTACACCAAGAGCAAAAAAATATTAAGACAACTTTTTCATCATAACGATCTTAAGAAAAATATCTCTATGGTTCAGCTAGGCTATGATGTACGGGAATAAGAAGATCATGATCTACAAGCTNGAAGATTTACACCAAGAGCAAATAAATATTAAGACAACTTTTTCATCATAACGATCTTAAGAAAAATATCTCTATGGTTCAACTAGGCTATGTTGTACGGGAATAAGAAGATCATGATCTACAAGCACAATAACAGCTTTTATGACTTTGAATCAAACTTCACGATAATGGTATCAGAAGTTTGATGGATTCATGCACATGATTAGCTTTCACAAAAAGCAATGCTAATCATTATTGCTATACAAAAAATCACTGAAAAAAATTTAAAAAGTATATCACATTAGTNTTATCACGAAAGACCCAGTGCTAATTTTATGTAAGAGAATGTGTAGTGCTTTTATTTTTATTTTGATGAGATTGAAGCTAAGAATTATGATTTCAAAAATTTTGTGTTTTAGTCTATTTTTACTTTGTATTTTTCATCATTCTATGCCTTTAACTTATCAAAGGTTAGAATGTGAAAGATTTGTAACATTTCTTAGAACAAGAACAACCAACTTAAGGGTTATTATCAAAACATTATTCAAACTTTAAAGGGAGTAATGTTCTTTTAGATGACAGACATCTATCACAATACTTTAAGATAAAACAATTCTTTTAAGGAGTTCTAACTCATATTGAAATGATTTTTAAATGAAGTTCAACTCTTTGACAATTGGGTTTCTAATTTTTTTTGTATTCGAATAGGATCAACCTTGATACTGTAGTAATATACTCAAATTCTTAAAAAAATTTATAAAGTCACTTATTAAAAGAACACATTTATAGAATTTATGTTTGGATTTTAGTCGTAAAACCGCTTGAAGATAATTCTCAAATCACTAATGGTAGTTTTTCCTTTTTTTAGATCGAATATTGATACATCCTCTCATTTAATTACAAATATTCATTTCTAGAGTTCAAGTTATGGCCCATTAATATTTGAAAATAAAAAATTTTAATGCTTAAAAAGGTATATGCTTACAATTATAAATTTCATTAAAAATTCAATATGTAATATAAGTCACATTCTCTGGTATCAAATGACCCATCTCTGAGTGAAAAGGTTGTGTTCAATCTCCAAGTGCAAACATCAAGGATTTTGCTTCATATTTTGATAAATTTGGTTATATTTTGAGTTTAGTGACTCACCTACGGGGTAGTTCAACATATACTTATGACTTATCTAACAAATTTCTTAAAACCTAACGATTTTGTTGGTTTTTTTTTTAAACTTAAGAGTGAATATTAAAAGGAGATTCCTCCTTAAACTGATTACTTTTAACTCATTTCAGTGTCAGCATGTTTTTCTTTAGGACATTCAATGGATTTGGAAAAACTCTGTTCTGAATTTTGAGAACAGGTTTAAAATTCCAAGAAAATTGAGTGCAAAGATGAATTTATTTTTGAAGATTCATTTGAAATATAGTTTGGTGAGGTGGTTTCTATTTTCAACATAGCAAACAAAAGTTTGAAGCTGAAAAAAGTTGGAGCAAATTTTGTCAAATTGAATTATCTTTTAAATGTGAAAACTTAGATTAAAACCTATCTTTCTCATGCACTTGTTTTTATTGTGATCTATATTCAAAGGCATAATTATCATCTCATGATCAATTAATTGATCAAGTTAATTTTTTTTTCTTTCCAGTCTTCTTCTTTTCTTTCATTCGTTCTCCTTTTCTTTTCTTCTTTTTTTTTCTTGCCTTCTTCTTTCCTTCCCTTTCTTCTCCTTTTCTTTTTTTCTTTTCCTCTCTTCTTTTTATTTTTATTTATTTATTTATTTATACCTCCAAAGAAGACTCTTTAATTTTTAATGTACTTAATGATTTTAAAAAATATTTCCAAATTAACGTATATATATTTTTTATTCCTCTTCAAGAAATTCTAATGTGACCTGTTATGTGGATAGATAGACTCAACTTCACAATAATTCAAAATATCTTGAGTGAATCACATTTATGTGAATGTAAAATTTAGCAAATGGATCAATCATCACAATGAGGTAATTTTTTTGTCAAAGGAAAGAGACTCTAAGAATTTCTTAAAGAAAATATTTTCACAAATTTATGAGCTGAATCATTATGTTTGACCTTAGTCATCTACAAATATTTCTTATAAGGAAACATTTCATTAAGCAATATGTTCTTCATTAAAGCTATAAGCTAATAAACTTATTTGTGTTTAAGATTTTATATTAGGTGATAGGATGTCATCTGTGGCTGTAAAGTTTGAATTTTATATTTCCTTATGAAAAGAAAATTTTCAGCAGGACTATTAATACCTGACGGTACTCAAAGCTTCTCCTTTTAAGATGGAATAATTATCAGAATAATATATTTTTTTTAATGAGGGAAGACTTTGGTATATACTAATAATAGAGTTTATACGATATCAAACTTATTTATTCTCTCCTTAGTTTGTCTTCAAAATCTATTGATTAACTTGAAAAGCAAGTCCTTGAACTTATTGTAGATATCTACAAGAAGTGATTTCAGATATCATCTTGGATACTTTAGGTGATTATTTGTATTTTTAAGGAATATTTTTTAGATAGTCAAAGGATTAAGAATACAAAAGAATAAAATTTGAGTATATTAATGCTTAGCAACAATCTTATCTTCTTAAATTATAAAATGACTATAATCAATTTTAATGCAATTAACAAAGTGTCAAACATGTCTGATGATAGGGTATTCACAAGGTGTGAGCTAAAACTGGGTGCAATAGAGAATTCATTTATACAAAAGACATCTTTTCATAATTAAATCAGAAGTAGAATGTCCTCGACCAATTAATTTAGAATTTAATTTTCTTAGAGTTTCATTCCACTTTCAAATCATCTTAGAGAATGGCATCTATCATGTAGTTGCAATACAAACAAAATGTCAAAAAGAATGTGAACTATTGATGCTTTGGATCTTAATGAGTTTAAGATTAAAATTATCCAAAAGAGAACTTAATCAAATATTTTGCGGTTGGACCATGTCCACAAGATGAGAGGGAAGTGTTTTATTTTTAAAGATTTTTCAATTTTAGTTTAAAAATTTTACTCTTATTTAGTACAAAATAAGAGTAGGTTTTTAGATTTATTGTTAGAGAGTTTTAAATTTAAAGATTCATTTTGACCAAAAACTATTAAAGGATAGATGTCCTAACCTAAACTAAAGTGCATAACCTCCCATAATGAGGTTCGACAAAGAAGATCTAAAAACCTACTCTTTAAAAAGGGTTTTAATGAGAGATTATGGATCTAGAGTTAAGGATATAGGGTGGAACCCAAAATTTATGGATGTTTGGTAGACCCATTCCATGATTGATAAATAGAAAGTCCAACAGAAAGACGGGTAGCTTGAGTCTGTAAGAAAAACAAATACTATCGATAGATACTAACAAAATTCAATATTAGAGATTGGGGAGAGGAACCANTATATATATATATATATATATATATATATATATATATATATATATATATATATATATATATATTGTTGATGTTTGTCCACCATAGATCTTAAAAAATTTCTATTTAAATGACCGAATACGGTAATTAAATAATAACATATTTCTTAGGGGGGAATAAATATTATCTTTAAAATGGAAATAATCATTCAGATGATGAAAATCATTAAGATTATGTGTCTATGTGAACCTGAGATTTTTCCCCTACCATACGGATGTAAAATATGGTTTATATTATTTTTGAGTATGGTATTCCTACAAAAACAAGGCCTCATAATTAATTATATATCTAAAGCTATGACTTCTATAGAAAACTTTTGATTAAAATATTGACTTATGTTACTCAGACTTCAAGATTGAACTTTCAAAAATTAAAATTTTAAAGATTTGTAAATATATTCAAGTTCAAAATCTTTGAAAGAATTGAGCTCAAAGAGATGTGGCCTACAATTCAATGACAGTGTTATGAAAAGCCCAACAAAGGAGTTTGACCATTCCAGGGAGAAGGTTTCCCAAATAGATTTAAACTTAATTATGATTGAGGAGATTTGAGTTAAAGTCATGGTAGAAATCAAAGAGTTTAAATGGAGTTGGGCTAGTTTGGTTGATTGAGGAACTCAAGTTTTGGGGTCTGAATCAGTGAAACAGGTTAGGTAGATTAATGGTTTTGTTTGAGTTGGAAGGATTCCTAAACTAAAGGGTACCCTTAGGTAGAAAAGATATTGAGATGGAGGTGAAAATCTTAATTTTGACATAAGCCTAAACTCTACAATGAGCTTAAATGGATGGACTAGCCTAAATTTTGGGAAAAATGCTTTTGGTCAAGATGCCCATGATTTTCCATCATCCTAGGTGCATTGGTATTCTTCAACTATGAACCAACGTTATAACCACAAATCTCCACTTAATGTCGCGCTTCTACCAGTAGTCATGAGTTTCTTTATCCTAGAGCACCTACATAGTTTCAAAGGGTAATGTTGTTTGCTCTATATGTCTTAATCCTTAGTACCAACTATGAGTACCTAGTAACCTAGCCTAGGCTTTAGACTGGGCTAATCAGGTTATGTGTGACCCTTAGTTTTACTTCTATGTCAGCTAACTTAATGTATCAAAGTTGATCAACCTAGATTTGGTTTGCATGATTTAGAATTATTGAATTTGAAATTGTTTTTGGGGTTTGATAATTAGTTCATGATTTATTTTGATTCCTAGTTTGTCTGTCATGGTGAAAATTGGAGTTCTCCTAAGGTTTCTATCCTCCATTTAGTTTTTCATTAAGTTTGGTTCACTATGTTTGAATATTTATGACATTTGCAAACTTAGATGATTCAATTTATTTTAATATTTCAAATGATTCAAAGATTTTGAGTTGCTTAAGTTTTAATAGTTTTATTTTGAAAGGTTATGTATTTTAAGTTGTTTTCATTAATTTGAACATCTACTTTAAATTAATTAGTTTAAGTATTTTAGTCATCTTTAGGTTATTTAGTTTAAGTTTTTGCAGTTAATTTAGGTTATTCATTTTAAGTGTTCAAGTTATTTGGTTTAAGTGTTTTAGATATTTAAAGTGATTAATTTAAGTTATCTTAGAATATCTTTGAAGATGTTGAATTATTTTAAAAGAGTTTTAATATTATTTCTGAATATTTGTTAAATTTTAAAGAAGATATTTTTATCCCATAAATTGTCTTAAAATGTTTTAAGTTAATTTTAAATTAGTATTACTTTTTTTTAATTAATATTAATTATTTTAAATTATTTCAAAATTATTTTTTAAGTTAATCTTTAATTATTCTTAAGTTAATTCTAAATTATTCTTAAATTAAGTTTTAAGTTGTTTTGAATTATTTTTAAATTAATTTTAAATCATTTTCAAATTAGCTTGAAGTTATTTAAATTATTTAATTTTTTTTAGTTAGTTTTAAGTTATTTATAAGATTTTTGAATTAAGCTTGCACAAGAGTTGTTTTCTTAAATATTCATAAGAAGAACCTACATATGAGAGGTTCCCCTCCTCTTTTTTTTTATCGTTTTATTATTATTATTTTGACACATAAAAAGAAATATAAATGACACATTGAAGGCAGTATACATGAGACATGACATACCTAAAACAAAGAATGCACATGAAAAAAAAGTTAGGATTAGGCTCAGGATCGGCTGAGGTTAGGCGAGGGTCAGGCTAGGTTTGGCTAGGGTTAGGTTTAGTTGGGTTAGAGTCAAACTAGGTTGGGCTAGGGCCAGGCTAGCTTGGACTAGGGTAAGGTTAGGCTAGGTTAGGGTCATGTTAGGTTGCTCTAGGGATAAAATAAGGTTAGTATATGTTGTCCCAGGTTGGGCTAGGTTGAGCTAAGTTGGGTTAGGTTGTGTTAAGGCTGGGTTCGGCTAGGTTGGGTGTAGGCTAGGTTCGATCTGAGCTAGTTCGGGTGTGGGCTAGTTTGGGTTCGGGCTAGGTTGGGTTCTGGCAAGTTTTGATTTGGGCCAGGTTGGATTCAGGCTAGGTTGGGTTCAAGTAAGGTTAGGTTTGACTTGAACCCAAGCCTAACTTATTTGATTGTTTTTCACATAAAATAAAAATGAAAAATAAAAATTAATAAAATTTTAAAAGAAAAACATACATGTCAATCGAAGAAGAATAGGAAACATGGGCAATGTCGAAGAGGGAGGAGGAGTGTAAGCGCCTCAGACTTTGTAAAAGGGGAGGTATTTATATGCATCAAGGAGCTCGGGGTCGACGGCGGGAACAGTTGGCTTTCACGAATCGGCTCTGATCACTATGGATTTGATCAGGGATTGTCCTTACTAATCGCGGTCAGATGAAGCAAGAGTGGTTGGAGGTCCCTCAGATTGCTAGTGGATCTCCTAAGGATCAACGAAGAAGAAGCGACGCATTAGTTGGTCAAAAATCAAGCGTGAAATTCCTAGATTGCTGACAGCATGGGGGCACTGAGGTAACTGATACACCTAAAATATATAGTATATTTAGACACATTTTTATACCTATTTTTGAGATATTGTGCTTTAATGGAAGTTATTTTTGTGTTTTTCTTGCAAATACAAGTAAAAATGGGAAAAAAAATGCTTAAGGAGTGAAAAAGGATCAAATTTGGAGCAAAAAGGTGAAAAATTGTGCAAAAGTGTTTTGGCGACTAAGCGCCGGTTAAACAGAGAAGGCCGAGACGCCACGATTAAGCGCCAGTGGCAGTTACTAAATGATTAAAATTNCAACAACTTTACCATCACATCAGTCCGCGATGTGTTATAAATGATTTTTAATATCCATCAATACGTTTTCTTTTTATTTTTTTTTTTCATTCTTGATACATCATCATTACATTTTGTCATTTGACATGAATCTCAAAACATTCAACACAAATCTCGAGGTATTATTTGGATGAGAAATATTCAAACTCAAATTATAAACGATCTAGACCATTGATTTCATTAAATTTACAGTTAAAGAGATCGGCTTGATGAGACAAGCCCAATGCACAAAAATTAATCCAATATGAGTTTGATCAAGCACGGATTAAGCTAATATACCCAATAACACCAAAATTGAAATAAATTATCTTAAAACCAAAACATATCCAAATAACTTAATTTGAGATAAATCATTTCGATTTAGAGCTGGATCGAGCTCAATTGAATTTCAAGCCAACATAGCTCAGAATCGAATATATGAGCCACGAGTCGATTTCAAGCCGCATTCAATCCATTTGAACTTATTTTTAGCTGACCCTAACTCAGCTCCAACTCAGCTCATGAACAACCCTATGAACATATTGACAATTATCGAACCATCATACACATTCAACATGCCTCTGATGGATTCTCTTTCAAGTGTGTCCTGCACTCTCAAAAATCAAGTTTGAACTTGGTTCTACTCTCTCTCAGGTGGCACTATCCACACCTTCAACGAGCTTGTCAAACTATTATGAAACATTTTATAGGAAATAGGAGAATCATAAAAAAATTGTCTCATCTTTTAGGAATTTGATAGAATAATAAAGAATTACTTAATGAGTACTTTTGCAAAATCTCCACTGAAGCTCATCAGATTCTGGGAGGAAAGTTTTCATTGAAGAGATCCTCTCAGGACCTTTCTATTAATTATTGATGTGGGAGACGATCCACTCTTATACTGAATTCGTTTATCGTGTCAGAGACATAAGGAGCAATTCGAGTGATTTGGGGGCAAGTGTAAGGATAACTCTGAAACACCAATCAAACCTCACAACGAGGATTTCTAAACATCGAGGAAATCATGATCTCCCTTGTTGGCCTGCAAGCCAACAATGTCAGCCTCGATCAAAGGTGTATATGCCACTCAACACATCAAATGTCAGCATCATGATGGCCATTAGGATTGAAGAAACTGTTAAGTAGCCTCACCCTTTGAAACCCAACTCGAAAAATTAGGAGTAATATTGTCACTTCCATTGAAGTTGTGGACACACAACCAAAGCATTTAATTAGCTCAAGGAAGAAATTGAAAGACTAATTTGACAAAGATATTTGAGTTAGTTTGTGTAAATTAAGCATGTACGGATAATGCTCGCACTAGGGAGCAACAAACACAAAAGCAGCAACATGGGAGTCACCAAATTATTGACAAAATTAAAACAATTACTGGAGGCTCATTCTATGTAATGAAGTTCTCATCACCACTGAGAACATATGGAAAATAAACCGCGCTTCAAACACAGTACTTTTGATTATTATGACCTGGAGGAAGTCCAAGTTCCTCACTAAGACCCTCTTGTCATTAACACAAAAAACTGTGAACCTTGTTATAATGTGAAGAGGATTTAGATTAACAATGACATCTCTGATATGTTATTCTACTCAAATTTCGCCAGTTTGGGAAAAGCTAGGGAGAAACTTCATCCCACATTTAGGTTATTATGTGTTCAATAATCGACCTTCCAGAGTCGAGGGAACATCCCATCTTTTTATTGGAATTAGATAATTTGCTAGATAATCGACACACTTGATTTAATTCATTGAAGTTACGTCAGAGTCGACATATAATTCCATCTTTGGGAGACCCCTCCAATCCATCTTTAATAATATCACTTCTATGCCACACCTCTATTTTGATTTAATCATCCTCTTTAGTTGGATATGAGTCTATATGTTTTCCATTCTAATGTGTTCATGTTAATAAAAACAAACCTTCTTTGATTAGCTTTTGGGCAAGATATAAAGTCCCCTCTATTTTCTATCATGATCTAGTCACCATGCTCAGCTCTTAGTTGGATGTGAGTCCATGAGCCTTCTATTTACCTTTTTCACCTCTTTGATTGGATGTAAGTCCTCATGGTATTCTAACCTAATTATAAGATTATAACTTTTTGGGACTCACACATTAGGTTGAAAAGCACAGAGACCCGCATCTAGCCTGAGAGCCAATAAAAAAAATGACAACTCAAGAGGACATTACGCCATACCTAAACGAGATTGATTTGATTGATATTTGGTTTGAAAATCTTTGGCTTGAAGATTTTATATGAAAATGTGATTATTTTTATTTGAAAGTTTATTAATTTTTTTTTTGGAAATTTTATTATTTTATTTGAAATTTGATTGTTTTGACAAATTTTTCATGTTTTGTTCAATGAGTTACCTCACTCTTAGGGCATTTAGGAGTTTTTTTCTAATTGTATTAATTATAGGACATCCTAGGATAAATTACACCTTGCCCAAATACCAATCAAAATAGCCTACGAACGATGTTCTAAAGACTAAAATGTTTTCAATTTTCAGTTTTGTTTTTGTTTTATTTTAATTTTCATTAGAAACTATGAATGATTTTGTTCAACCATTTTTAGGTTTGATTTCAGTTTAAGTTTCGAACCTATTTCTCTTTTCAAGTGTTTAGGTTTTGATTATTATTTTTAATTGGATTTTAATTCTTAAGATTTTGATTATTTTCAATGGGTTAATATTTGAGATTTTGGAGTTTACTTGTTTTATTTTCATTTGGGTCTATCTTAAATTCAAAACATTGACAATCCAAATTCTCCTAAAAGATTAAGAGATTCACTGATTATTAGACTCCCATTGGGGTCTTAAATCAAAATTTGATAATTGGAATGCCATCTTTATCACGAAAGACCCAGTGCTAATTTTATGTAAGAGAATGTGTAGTGCTTTTATTTTTATTTTGATGAGATTGAAGCTAAGAATTATGATTTCAAAAATTTTGTGTTTTAGTCTATTTTTACTTTGTATTTTTCATCATTCTATGCCTTTAACTTATCAAAGGTTAGAAGGTGAAAGATTTGTAACATTTCTTAGAACAAGAACAACCAACTTAGGGGTTATTATCAAAACATTATTCAAACTTTAAAGGGAGTATTGTTCTTTTAGATGACAGACATCTATCACAATACTTTAAGATAAAACAATTCTTGTAAGGAGTACTAACTCATATTGAAATGATTTTCAAATGAAGTTCAACTCTTTGACAATTGAGTTTCTAATTTTGTTTGTATCCGAATAGGATCAACCTTGATACTGTAGTAATATACTCAAATTCTTAACAAATTTTATAAAGTCACTTATTAAAAGAACACATTTATAGAATTTATGTTTGGATTTTAGTGGTAAAACCGCTTGAAGATAATTCTCAAATCACTAATGGTAGTTTTTCCTTTTTTTAGATCGAATATTGATACAACCTCTCATTTAATTATGAATAATCATTTCTAGAGCTCAGGTTATGGCCCATTGATATTCGAAAATAAAAAATTTTAATGCTTAAAAAGGTACATGCTTACAATTATAAATTTCACTGAAAATTCAATATGTAATATGTACGGCACATTCTCTGGTATCAAATGACCCATCTCTGAGTGAAAAGGTTGTGTTCAATCTCCAAGTGCAAACATCAAGGATTTTGCTTCATATTTTGATAAATTTGGTTATATTTTGAGTTTAGTGACTCACCTACGGGGTAGTTCAACATATACTTATGACTTATCTAACAAATTTTTCAAAACGTAATGATTTTGTTGGATTTTTTTTTAAAACTTAAGAGTGAATATTAAAAGGAGGGTCCTCCTTAAACTGATTACTTTTAACTCATTTCAGTGTCAACATGTTTTTCTTTTGGACATTCAATGGATTTGGAAAAACTCAGTTCTGAATTTTGAGAACAAGTTTCAAATTCCAAGAAAATTGAGTGCAAAGATGAATTTATTTTTGGAGATTCATTCAAAGTATAGTTTGGTGAGGTGGTTTCAATTTTCAACATAATAAAAAAAAGTTTGAAGCTGAAAAAAGTTGGAGCAAATTTTGTTAAATCGAATAATCTCTTAAATGTGAAAAACTTAGATTAAAACCTATCTTTCTCACGCACTTGTTTTTATTGTGATCTATATTCAAAGGCATAATTATCATCTCATGATCAATTAATTGATCAAGTTAATTTTTTTTTTCTTTCCAGCCTTCTTCTTTTCTTTAATTTTTCTTCTTTTCTTTTCTTCTTTTTTTTCTTGCCTTCTTCTTTCCTTCCCTTTCTTCTCCTTTTCTTTTTTTCTTTTCCACTCTTCTTTTTATTTTTATTCATTTATAAGACTCTTTAATTTTTAATGTACTTAATGATTTCAAAAAATATTTCCAAATTAATGTATATATATTTTTTATTCTACTTCAATAAATTCTAATGTGACCTGGTATGTGGATAGATAGACTCAACTTCACAATAATTCAAAATATCTTGAGTGAATCACATTTATGTGAATGTAAAATTTAGCAAATGCATCTATCATCACAATGAGGTAATTTTTTTGTCAAAGGAAAGAGACTCTAAGAATTTCCTAAAGAAAATATTGTCACAAATTTATGAGCTGAATCATTATGTTTGACCTTAGTCATCTACAAATATTTCTTGTAAGGAAACATTTCATTAAGCAATATGTTCTTCATTAAAGCTATAAGCTAATAAACTTATTTGTGTTTCAGATTCTATATTAGGTGATAGGAAGTCATCTATGACTGTAAAGTTTGAATTTTATATTTCCTTATGAAAAAAAAAATTTCAGCAGGACTATTAATACCTGATGGTACTAGAAGCTTCTCCTTTTAAGATGGCATAATTATCATAATTATATATTTTTTCAATGAGGGAAGACTTTGTTATATACTAACAATAGAGTTTATATGATATCAAACTTATTTCTTCTCGCCTTAGTTTGTCTTCAAAATATATTGATTAACTTGTAAAGCAAGTCCTTGAACTTTTTGTAGATATCTACAAGAAGTGATTTTCGATATCATCTTGAATATTTTAGGTGATTATTTGTATTTTTAAGGAATATTTTTTAGATAGTCACAAGGATTAAGAATACAAAAGAATAAAGTTTGGGTATATTAATGCTTAGCAACAATCTTATCTTCTTAAATTATAAAATGACTATAATCAATTGTAATGCACTTAACAAAGTGTCAACCATGTCTGATGATAGAGTCTTCACAAGGTGTGAGCTAAAACTGGGTGCAATAGAGAATTCATTTATACAAAAGACATCTTTTCATAATTAAATCAGAAGTAGAATGTCCTTGACCAATTAATTTAGAATTTAATTTTCTTAGGGTTTCATTCCATTTTCAAATCATCTTAGAGAATGGCATCAATCATGTAGTTGCAATACAAACAAAATGTCAAAAAGAATGTGAACTATTGATGCTTTGGATCTTAATGAGTTTAAGATTAAAATTATCCAAAAGAGAACTTAATCAAATATTTTACGGTTGGACCATGCCCACAAGGTGAGAGGGAAGTGTTTTAATTTTAAAGATTTTTCAATTTTAGTTTGAAAATTTCACTCTTATTTTAGATTTATTGTTAGAGAGTTTTAAATTTAAAGATTCATTTTGACCAAAAACTATTAAAGGATAGATGTCCTAACCTAAACTTAGGTGCATAACCACCCATAATAAGGTTCGACAAAGAAGATCTAAAAACCTACTCTTTGAAAAGGGTTTTAATGAGAGATTATGGATCTAGAGTTAAGGATATATGGTGGAACCTAAAATTTATGGATGTTCGGTAGACCCATTCCATGATTGATAAATAGAAAGTCCAACGGAAAGACGGGTAGCTTGAGTCTATAATAAATACAAATACTACCGATTAAATACTAACAAAATTCAATATTAGAGATGGGGAGATGAACCATCCCTAGAAAGTCGCTAAAATAATCTTGGTGAATATATATATATATATATATATATATATATATATATATATATATATATATATATATAATATATATATATATATATATATATATATATATATATATATATATATATATATATATATATATATATATATATATATATATATATATATGTGT
>JXCR01139759.1:160649-175394 GCA_002079205.1 Phalaenopsis hybrid cultivar | reverse complement strand
TATATATATATATATTACTCAGACTTCAAGATTGAACTTTCAAAAATTAAAAATTTAAAGATTTGTGAATATATCCAAGTTCAAAATCTTTGAAAAAGTTGAGCTCAAAGAGATGTGGCCTACAATTCAATGACAGTGTTATGAAAAAGCCCAGCAAAGGATTTTGACCATTCCAGGGAGAAGGCTTACCCAATAGACTTAAACTTATGATTGAGGAGATTTGAGATAAAGTCATGGTAGAAATCAAAGAGTTTAAATGGAGTTGAGCTAGTTTGGTTGATTGAGGAACTCAAGTTTTGGGGTCTGAATTAGTGAAACAGGTTAGGTAGATTAATGATTTTGTTTGAGTTGGAAGGATTCCTAAACTAAGGGGTAGCCTTAGGTAGAAAAGATATTGATATGGAGGTGAAAATCCTAATTTTGACATAAGCATAAACTCTACAATGAGCTTAAATTGGTGGACTAGCCTAAATTTTGGGAAAAATGCTTTTGGTCAAGATGCCCATGATTTTCCATCATCCTAGGTGCATTGGTATTCTTCAACTATGAACCAACGTTATAAGCACAAATCTCCACTTAGTTTCGCGCTTCTGCTAGTAGTCATGAGTTTCTTTATCCTAGAGCACCTACATGGTTTCAGAGGGTAATGTTGTTTGCTCTATATGTCTTAGTCCTTAGTACCAACTATGAGTACCTAGTAACCTATCCTAGGCTTTAGACTGGGCTAATCAGGTTATGTGTGACCCTTAGTTTTACTTCAATTTCAGCTAACTTAGTGTATCAAAGTTGATCAACCTAGATTTGGTTTGCACGATTTAGAATTATTGAATTTGAATTTGTTTTTGGGGTTAGATAATTAATTCATGATTTATTTTGATTCCTAGTTTTTTTGTCATGGTGAAAATTGGAGTTCTCCTAAGTTTTTTATCCTCCATTTAGTTTGTCATTAAGTTTGGTTCACTATGTTTGAAGTTTTATGACATTTGCAAACTTAGATGATTTAATTTATTTTAATATTTCAAATTATTCAAAGATTTTGAGTTACTTAAGTTTTAATAGTTTTATTTTGAAAGGTTATGTATTTTAAGTTGTTTTCATTAATTTGAACATTAATCTACTTTAAATTAATTAGCTTAAGTATTTTAGTCATCTTTAGGTTATTTAGTTTTAAGTGTTTGCAGTTAATTTAGGTTATTCATTTTATGTGTTCAAGTTATTTGGTTTAGGTGTTTTAGATATTTAAAGTGATTGATTTAAGTTATCTTAGAATATCTTTGAAGATGTTGAATTATTTTAAAAGAGTTTTAATATTATTTATGAATTTTTGTTAAATTTTAAAGTAGATTATTTTTATCCCTTAAATTGTCTTAAAATGTTTTAAGTTAATTTTAAATTATTATTACTTTTTTAATTAATTTTAAATATTTTAAATTATTTCAAAATTATTTTTTAAATTGTTTTTTAATTATTCTTAAGTTAATTCTAAATTATTCTTAAATTAATTTTAAATTGGTTTTAAGTTTTTTTGAATTAATTTTAAATTAATTTTAAATCATTTTCAAATTAGCTTGAAGTTATTTAAATTTTTTTTTTATTTTAAGTTAGTTTTAAGTTATTTAAAAGATTTTTGAATTAAGCTTGCACAAGAGTTGTTTTCTTAAATATTCATAAGAAGAACCTACATATGAGAGGTTCCCCTCCTCTTTTTTTTATCGTTTTATTATTATTTTTTTGACATATAAAAAGAAATATAAATGACACATTGAAGGCAGTATGCATGAGACATGACATGCCTAAAACAAAGAATGCACATGAAACAAAAGTTAGGATTAAGCTCAGGATCGGCTGAGGTTAGGCGAGGGTTAGGCTAGGTTTGGCTAGGGTTAGGTTTAGTTGCGTTAGAGTCATACTAGGTTGGGCTAGGACCAGGCTTGCTAAGACTAGGGTAAGGTTAGGCTAGGTTAAGGTCATGTTAGGTTGGTCTAGGGATAAGATAAGGTTAGGCTAGGTTGTGTTAGGTTGTGCTAGGTTGAGCTAAGTTGGGTTAGGTTGTGTTAAGGCTAGGTTCAACTAGGTTAGATATGAGCTAGTTTAGGTGTGGGCTAGTTTGGGTTTAGGCTAGGTTGGGTTTGGACAAGTTTTGATTTGGGCCAGGTTGGATTCAGGCTAGGTTGGGTTCAGGTTAAGTTAGGTCTGACTTTAGCCCAAGCCTAACCTATTTGATTGTTTTTCACATAAAATAAAAATGCAAAATAAAAAACTAATAAAATTTTAAAAGAAAAACATACATGTTGATCGAAGAAGAAGAGGAAACACGGGCAATGTTGAAGAGGGAGGAGTGTAAGCGCCTCAGACTTTGTAGAAGGGGAGGTATTTATAGGCATCAAGGAGCTCAGGGTCGATGGCGGGAACAGTTGGCTTTTCACGGATCGGCTTTAGTCATTATGGATTTGATCAGGGATCGTCCTTATTAATCATGGCCAGATGAAGCAAGAGTGGTTAGAGGTCTCTCAGATTGCCAATGGAGCTCCGAAGGATCAACGAAGAAGAAGCGACGCATCAGTTGGTCGAAAATCAAGCGTGAAATTCCTTGGATTGCTGACAGCATGGAGGCACTAGGGGTATTTTTAGACACATCTTTATACCTATTTTTTAGATATTGCGCTTTAATGGAATGTATTTTTGTATATTTCTTATAAATACAAGTAAAAATGGAAAAAATGCTTAAAGGAGCAAAAAAGGATCAAATTTGGAGCAAAAAGATGAAAAATTGTGCAAAAGAGTTTTGGCGCCTAAGCGCCAGATCCGACGCTTAAGCGCCAGTTAAATAGAGAAGGCCGAGACCCCACGCTTAAGCGCCAGTGGCAGTTATTAAACGATTAAAATTGGTTTTCACGAATTTTGAAGAGGTTTTTGAGGCACCCATTGACTTAATAGGTGGTTGAAACAACCATGGATGAAAAGTATCATGAAAGGATGCATCTCTTGAGCAAATACATCGAATCAAGACACATTTTGATGAGATCCCAAAGAATCTCTTGGAAAACTATAAAAGGAAGAAGAGAGGACTTAGAAGAGAGTCCTGAAAATATTGGCAAGTTTTGAAAGTTCTTTTCTGGGGAGTTAGTTCAGAGAGATTTTCAGAAACCAATTTTTATTTACGTTATCCTTTTTGTTATTTTGTTTTGAGTGACTGTAAAAGAGAATATATTCAAAGGAACTTCAAGAGTTTGGTAGAGGACTTGAGATAAGTTTTTATCTTTCTGTTTTAGACTAATTTTAGTTTTAATCGAGACTTGTTGTTGGTTTGACAATGATTTCTTCCTTTAAACTAAAGTGTGGTTTTGTTTTCTCAATGGATTCTAAGTAGTTTTCTTCTTCTTAAAATGATAAGTAATTAAGTGTTGGATGGAAGTTGTGGAGAGTATTGATCTTTAAAGAGACTTCTTAGTGGTTTGGCAATGATTTCTACTTTTAAACTAAAGTGTGGTTTTATTTTCTCAATGTATTCTGAGTAGTTTTCTTTATTTTTCTACTTTTAAACTAAAGTGTGTTTTTTTTTTCTCCATGGATTCTGAGTAGTTTTCTTTATCTTTCTTCTTGAAATTGATAAGTGGTTTTATTTTCTCCATGGATTCTGAGTAGTTTTCTTTATCTTTCTTCTTAAAATGATAGGTAATTAAGTTTTGATAGATTTTGAGTAGTTTTCTTTATCTTTCTTCTTAAAATGATAAGTAATTAAGTTTGACAGAAGTTGTGGAGAGTATTGATCTTTAATGTTGGAAGAAGTTGTGATAATTTAAATCCATGCATTTCATTTATTTCTTGATTTGGCCATTCCAGATGTTAAAATTTGTTGTGAGAACATATAAGAACCGGGCTGGTATTGTCTCAATCAACAATCGGAAAGAATCACATGAAATTTTATGAATGAGAATGTAGTTCATATGATTGAGTGCAAATAAACGAAAATATTCATTGATGGGTGTAGAGTTAGAGGACTTTAAAGTGACAGGTTAAAGCCCCCAAATTGGTTTATTATTTTAGGTTCTGATATGAGAATGTTAGCTCCTAGGTGGAGGGAATCAAGGGAACTCTAGAGTGAGAGCTAGTATCTTCGTTCCGGTCTTCAGAACTATTCAAACTTTAAATTAGTCAATGTTCTTTATAGCATCTCTAGTAAGGGTAAATAATATTATTGCTCCTATTTGGCACAACCTTCTTTATAGCATCTCTAGTAAGAGTAAAGAATATTATTGCTCCTATTTGGCACAACACAATTTGCATACTTCTGCAACAGAATTCCTATACTTATTATTGATTTATGATAAGAAGAAAGATATTTTCATATTAAGAACTTTTCTTCTACCAAAACTTTAGTTATCTTTTTAAGTTGTTACTGTTTCGTTAAAATATCTAAAATACCAAAAATATTTAAATTTTAAATTCATTCAAAAATTATTTTTAGTTTAAGTAATAATCTTTTTAAAAATAGAGAAACTTTCTAAAAAGTGCATATTGCATAATCTTCCCTGTGGGTTCGATAATCAGGTCTTAATCACAAAGTCCTATATTACTTGATAACGATATGTATACTTGCGTAGTATCCTAATATAAATTTATATAAATTAAAAAATTAAATTCTTATTTTTCTTTAGGATCAAGTGTTGCAAAATAAGGAAATATAAGTGAAAAATACCATCATAACTATTGATATACTATGCATAAGAATTAAGTATTCAGGGATCAAGTTTTTGGCGCCATTGTCGGGATTAAAATCTTCAAGTAGTGGTGTCTACTTCATAAATCTTTACATATCCAAAATATCATAATCAAGTTTTTAGCATCGTTGCCAGGGAAGAAAACTAAGTAAATTTTTATTTTTAGAAAGGTTATTTAAACTTTAAATATTGTATCTTATTTTGTATATTTTATTTTATTTTATTTTATTTTATGTTAGTGTATGCATAGTTCAGGTTCTGAAGGACTAGTGCTCTGTGATTCTGAATTAGAAAGAACTATTAGAGAAATCAGAAAAACCAAAATAATTAAAAATCATGAAAAATCCAAAAAAAAAATTACATAAATGGCAAACCAAAATAATCAAAATGTTGAAATTCATCAAGAGTTTGACCTTTAAGAGATTATGCCAACCCTACTATAGATGAACTTCATTGTAGTATTCAAAAACCTACTGTAGTGGCTAATTCATTTGAACTTTAACCTGTTATTATCCAAATGATATCAAATAATCAGTTTGGGGGATCACCAACTTAAGATCCAAATTTACTTCTTGCCAATTTTTTAGAATTGTGCGCTACATTTAAATACAATGGTGTTTCAAATGATGCCATAAGACTTAGGTTATTTCCTTTCTCATTAAGGGATAAAGCTAAGATGTGGTTGAATTCGTTAGCACCTGGATCTATTAGAACTGGGGGTGATTTAGCACAAAAATTCCTTGCTAAATATTTTTCACCATAAAAAATAGAACTTGGGGTGATTTAGCACAAAAATTCCTTGCTAAATATTTTCCACCATAAGAAACTGCGAAGCTTAGAAATGATATTACATCTTTTAATCAGTTTGAAGGGGAATCTATTTATGAAGCATGAGAATAATTTAAAGAACTCTTAAGAAAGTGTTCACACCATGCTATACCAGATTGGTTAATAATTCAAACCTTTAATAATGGATTAATTGGTTCTCTTGAATCTATTATCGATGTCGCTGTTGGTGGTTCATTGATGTCAAAACTATTTCATGAAGCTTATGCTTTAATTGAAGAAATGACTATCAATAATTTTTAATAGCCTTCTGAGAGGTTAAATCCAAAGAAAGTAGCCAATATTTATGAAACTAATGCATTTACTAAGTTAGTAAATCAAGTTGCTGCAATTTCAAGGAAGTTAGACCAATTTGGAATGAATTTTCTCAACCAATTTCCATGATTGAAGAGAATTCATTAGGCCAAATGATAGATTATCAAGCATCATTAGAAACTTTGAATGCCATAAATAATAAGCAAAATAACCCATATTCTAATTTTTATAACCCAGGTTAGAAGAACCATCCCAACTTTAACTGGAATAACAATCCGGGTGGTAATACTCAGCAATGGGGGAACAACCAAGTAAACCCATTGGGAAACTGAAACAACCAAGAGAATAATAATTATAGATCTACTTACCCTCCAGGTATCAACAGTAACACAAAATTTAAGGATAAGAAGTTGTCTATATAAGAAGTGGTGTTACAAATGGGTAATCAATTACAAAGTCAAGGAGCTACAATTAAAAATATTGAGAATCAACTTGGGCAAATTGCAAGTTCATTAAGTAATAAATCCCAAGGAACACTTCTTAGTAATACTGAATCAAATCCAAAAGACCAGAATAAAGAGCAAGTTAAAGTCGTACAACTTAGAAGCGAAAGAGAGTTGGAAGGTAGGATTCAAAAAGAGATTGAAGTAGAGAGAGAAGAAATTGAAGAATCAAAAGAGGACGCTCCGAAAGATTCTGAAAGACCTATTTAAATTTGATTTAGAAAAACCACCACCTCCATTTTCTTAGAGACTTCAGACCTATTTCTCCACTAAAAATTGATTTAGAAAAACCACCACCTCCATTTCCTCAGAGAATTTGTCAACAAGAAGTTGGATAAGCAATTTTCAAAATTTCTAGAAATATTTAAGAAGCTTACAATCAATATTCCATTTGTTGAAGCCTTAGAACAAATGCTAAGCTATGTAAAGTTTATGAAGTATATTCTTAACAGAAAAGGGAAGTTTAAAGATAATGAGACTGTTGCACTTAGTGAGGAGTGCAGTGTTATAATTTAGAAGAAACTTCTTGAAAAGCTTAAAGATCCTGGTAGCTTTACAATTCCATGTTCAATAGGAGATAGATTTTATGGGAAAGCATTATGTGATTTAGGTGCAAGCATTAACCTTATGTCATTATCAATATTTAAAAGATTGGGATTAAGAGAAATAACCCCTACTACTGTAACTCTGCAGTTAGCAGATCATTCAATAACATGTCCTAAAGGAGGTTTATAGAAGATGTCCTAGTGAAAGTGGATCAATTTATTTTTCCTGTTGATTTCATTGTGCTACGATGTCCTCGTGAAAGTGGATCAATTTATCTTTCCTGTTGATTTCATTATGCTAGATATGGAGGAAGATGAAGAGATACCTATCATTTTGGGGAGACCTTTCCTAGCCACCAGAAGAGCAATGATAGATGTACAGAAAGAGGAATTAAAAATGCGCGTCAATGATCAAACTAATACTTTTAACATTTCAAAATCAATGAAATACTTTGCAAAAGGTAAAGATGATGAATGCTATAGATGAATGTTACAAGATATCTGAGAGAATTCAATTTTAAGACTACTTATGAAGAAAAATTTGAAGAAAAAGATTTGGAACATGTGAAAAAAGATGAATTAGATCAATGTGTAAACCTTTTTAAGGAAGATTCAAGTTATGTGCAAGAAAGTTTTGAAATTTTGGACATGATAGACAAAGATAAATCATTTTGTCCATCTATTGAAAAACCTCCAGAACTTGTGTTGAAATTACTTCCTGAACATTTAAAACATGCCTTTTTAGGAGATTCCTCTACTTTACCTATTATTATTTCCTCGAAGTTAACAAAGGAAGAAGAAGAAAAGCTGATAAAAATTTTGAAAAATTTTAAGAAGCCTTCAGATGAACAATTGTTGATATTAAAGGGATCAATCCTTCAATTTGTATGCATAGAATTAATCTGGAAGAAAACTGCAAACCCAGGGATGATCCACAAAGGAGATTAAATCCTGTTATGAAAGAGGTTGTTAAGAAAGAAATTTTAAAGTGGTTAGATGTTGGAATTATCTACTCTATTTTAGATAGTGCATTGGTTAGTCTAATTCAATGTGTTCCTAATAAAAGAGGAGTAACTGTAACAGTGATTGAACATAATGAGATACCTACTAGACAAGTTACAGGGTGGCGAATATGCATTGATTATAGAAAATTAAATTTTGCTACTAGGAAAGACCATTTTTCACTACCCTTTTTAGATCAAATGCTAGATAGACTAGCTGGGCATAAATACTTTTGTTTTCTAGATGGATATACCGATTATCATCAAATTCAAATATCTTCAGAGGATCACGAGAAAAAAACTTTCATCAGTCCTTATGTTACTTTTGCTTTTAAGTCATCAAATATGAGAAAATGGTATTTAAGTAGATCCTGCTAAAATTCAAGTGATAGCTAATTTACCTTCTCCAATGAATGTAAGGGAAATTAGGAGTTTTTTAGGACATGCTGGATTCTACAAGCGATATATTAAGGACTTTTCTAAGATTGCTAAGCCTTTATGCCATTTACTGGAGAAAGATGCAATTTTCAACATGAGGAATGCATAAAAGCTTTTAAATTATTAAAAGAAAAATTAATCACTGCACCAATTATAGTTTCACCAAATTGGGGGAAACCTTTTGAACTTATGTGTGATGCAAGGATTATGCTATTAGAGCTGTTTTAGGACAAAGATATGATAAAATTTTCAAAGTTATTTACTATGCTAGTAAAACTCTTAATGAAACTCAAATTAATTATACAACAACTGAAAAAGAGTTATTGACAATAGCATATGCCTTTGATAAATTTAGATCATATTTGATTGGAACTCATTGTATAGTGAATACAGATCATTCTGTTATTAAGTACTTAATGAAAAAAAGGATACTAAACTAAGACTTATAAGATGGATTCTTATTTTACAAGAATTTGATTTTGAAATAGTAGATCAGAAGGGAATTGAAAATCAAATTGCTGATCATGGTCCAGGCTTGAATTAGAAAAACCACTCTATTTTGAAAAAGAAATTAATGAACATTTTCCAGGTTAAAAATTGTTCACCGTAAATGAGTGGTGTGTTCCGTGGTATGTCGACATTGTGAACTATATTGTTAGCCAATAAATGAGGAAATTTTATGAAGCTAAGACTTATTTTTTGGATGACCCATATTTATATAAACAAGGAAAGGATCTGATAATTCGGAGATGTGTACCATTAGAAGAAACTTATGAAATTATCCAAACATGTCATAATTCTTATTTTTGGAGACATTTTGGTGTTGATAAAATAACATACAAAATTCTACAATTTGGATTTTATTGGCCTATAATTTTTAGAGATGTTAAATGCTTATATCAAAACTTGTGATGGATGTCAAAATTGGCCTACAATTTTTAGAGATGTTAATGCTTATATAAAAACTTGTGATAGATGTCAACTATTGGCCTACAATTTTTAGAGATGTTAATGTTTATATCAAAACTTATGATAGATGTCAAAGTGTAGGCAATATTTCTAGAAGAAATGAGATACCCCTCAATTATATGCTAGAAGTTGAAATATTTGATGTTTTGGGATTAGATTTCATGGGACCATTTATACCATCTTTCATAAATTTATATATTCTGTTAGCAGTGGACTACATATCTAAATGGATAGAAGTTGTTGCTTTACCTCGATGTGATGCACAAAGTGTTGCAAAATTTTTAAAAACTGAATATTTTGTAGATTTGGGATGCCGAGAGTTATCATAACTGATGGGGGAAGTCATTTTAGAAATTCCATATTTGGGATGCCGAGAGTTATCATTACTGATGGGGGAAGTCATTTCAGAAATGCCATTATGGAAAAATTATTAAAAAAACATCATATAAATCATATGATTGGTACTGCTTATTGTCCTCAGGCAAGTGGTTTGGCTGAATTATCCAATCAAAAAATTAAAAGAATTACGGAAAAATCTGTGAATCCAATAAAAATGGATTGGTCCGTCAAACTTGACTATGCGTAGGACTGCATATAGAACTCCTATAGGAATGTCCCCATATAGGCTAATATTTGGGAAAACTTATCACTTACCAGTTGAACTTGAGCATAAAGCATATTGAATTATTAAAGAGTTCAATTATAATTTAAAAGATGCTAGTAAGAAAAGATTGTTACAATTAAATGAGCTTAAAGAGATAAGAAATGAATCTTATGAGAGTGCTAAGATTTATAATGAAAAGATAAAAATGTGGCATGATCGAAAGATTCTTATTAAATATTTTCAGTAGATTTATAAAGAAAAGATGAAAATGTAGCATGATTGAAAGATTCTTACTAAAAATTTTCAGTCAGGGCTATAAGTTTTGCTATATAATGCAAGGTTAAGATTATTTCTAGGCAAACTTAAGTCCAGGTGGATGGGCCCATTTGTTGTGATGAAAGTTTATCCTTATGGAGCTGTGAACTTAACTCCATGGGCCCATTTGTTGTGATAAAAGTTTATCCTTATGGAGCTATGGATATTAAAGATCCTAAATCTGAGAAAATTTTTAAAGTAAATGGACATAGATTAAAACCTTATTATATAGGGGATCAACATGAATATAATGATGGATTGATGTTGGATCAACCAGAATGAGCACTGGTTGCGTTGGGCTGACGACGTAAAACCAAGTGCTTTGTGAGAGGCAACTCACAGTTATCACTGTGTTTTTGCTTTGATTATTGTCTTGAGTCTGATTAAGAAATTTAGGGTAGTATTTTTGAATTTATTATGTGCTAGTAATGATTTTTAGACTTTATTTAGTAACCTAGATATGTTAGAATGAGAATTTGGACGTTAAGTTGACTGGTGCAAAAATGTGCACTGGCNTAATCCCCCAATTCTTTCATTTATTAGCTCTATACTCTTTCGCTGTAGGGTCAACTCATTCATTAAATCATTCAGGGTAGGGGAACTATAGGAAGGAAGTTCATAACTAGTAGAGGGGATATCTCTACTAATAGAAGGATCTTCACTCCTACTCTTAGAGGAAGGAAGATCATAACTAGTAGAGGGGATATCTCTACTAGTAGAAGGTTCTTGACTTATACTCCCAAGGCGGAAGGTCATAACTTGTAGAGGGGACATCTCTACTAGTAGAAGGCTCTTGACTCCTACTTCAAGTTCTCCATTTCTCATGGGATTCATAAGTCTTCAAATTAGCTTTACTAATGGGTTTCATAGGATAAACCCATTATCATGGGATTCATATGTCTTCAAATTAGCTTTACTAATGGGTTTCATAGGGTAAACCCATTCTTCATCATCTCCATCTTCAACTCCAAAAAGTTGGCAAAGTGCATAAATGAGGCCAGGATGTCCCAGGCCTCCACTTGGTTCACTCCTTGTCATGGTCAATATATTCTTAACAATAATTCTCCCCACATTTATAGTTTGATTATTCTGAATACAAAAATTTAGAATAGCTCTATCTCTTGTTACCTCACTATGGTGATAGGTAGGTAATAGAGTAGAGGAAATAAAATAGTGTCACGCTTTAGATATGTCATTCAACATGGAAGCAGAAAAATTTACCCGTTCTCGTTGCTTTATCTTCCATGTCCCTTTCCCATCTGTGAGAAAGTTGATGACATCATTTAGTAGGCCTTCCATTGTACTGAAGGTTTCATAATGACAGTTATAGAAGTCTGGGACTTCATAAATTGAGTTAATGCGGGCGGCTCTAAATTCAACAGAAAATCCCCGCATTCAAATGGTTCTGTCCTCAGAATAGAACACATTGGCATAAAATTCTTTCACAATATTTGCAGCAGCCTTATTGGTGGTATAAACGAAGTTTTCCCACCTCCATAAGGTAATAACTCGTTCAATTTCTCCTCCCGAACTCTCAAAAACACGATCTTATATACATTTCTTCCCTTCAAATACTGAAGTAAATCTCGATTGAGCCTTCGCATTGACGAAGCGAGACTCGTCAAACCCAAGCCGCCTCTTTAGTCGTGGAGCCATGTCAATCTAATCAAAAATTATAAAAAAATTCTAAAATACACTTCAAATACTCAAATAATGGCTTCCAAGAGTGACTCTAAGAGTTCAAAACTAAGCTCCATGAATTTCTTCCAAATGTTTTCTTCACATTCTCAAATTTTTCGGATCTTCTCAATGTGGAAGAAATTCAAGGTGAAAACCAAATATTTTTAGGTTGGACTGAAGCTCTCACCGAGAGATGATAAAATTTGGTGTTTAAATGCTTTGAAATCGCCCCCAAATCCAAGATCTTCAAGCCCTAGATCGAAATTTTTATTTTTTAAGAGGAAGGGGATGATGAATAGTGGTGGTTGACTGGTCGAAATTGCGGTTAAAAATGTTTTTTTGGGATCTCGTCGTCGGCAAGGTCCTCAGCGCCGTCAGCGAGCTCTATTGAATTAATAGCCTAAGTCTCAAGAAAAATCTGTCGTCGGCGGCGTCGATGGCGCTGTCAGTGAGATTTTCAAAATTGGTTCAATTTCCATATTTTTTGCGATTTTGATCAATTTCAAGCCTCGACGACATCCCTTCAATCATTCTAGACATAAATTTTAAGTGATTAAATGATGTATTAACACAAATAAATATTCACAACACAAAACATCACAATTATATAAAAATTCCAAAAGTTACAATACACGTTACACGACATACATAAGTTTGGTATTTTCTCAACCTTAATACATCAATTCAGCATCGCAATCTAAACCACAATACTCTAAACACTGAAAACAAACATTATATGCTCAATCTCAACTATACTGAGATCTAAAAGCAAAATTCAAAATCAAATCAAACACATAAGTTCAAATCAAATCACACACATAGACATACATGTAGCAAAGTAAATATACTACTCTTCTGATTCTGTGCTTGTTTTTCCTCTGATATCACCCATTGATTGAACATGAACAAACGGGTTATAGAAGGGTCGGTATGGGAATTCTTCAGTAGAATCCTCTTCCATCAATCCCATCTTTCTTATTAATCATATCAAACTATCTTCATATGTCCAGAGTGAGCAAAATGCTCTTTCATCCTCCAGTCTAAATGATCAAAAAAATCAGAGATATTGTTAATTGCATTCATAACATTTTGTACCTCTTTCTCCAATTTCTTGATTCTTCACAGGATCACTAGTGTCTTGTCCTGAACTAAAGGCTGAATAGGAAGTGAATTCTGAGACGATTGACCAACAATAATAGTCATATCATTCTGATCTTCATTGGCTGGGAACCTCTCGGTTGGGTCCAAAGGCTTCTAAGGTAGAAGTACCTTTTCCCGATTCTCATAAGATACTTGGAAATGACTGCAAAGTAAGAAAATTATTGAAGGATTTCCAAGCCCATATGTCAATCCATGAACGATCAGGCCCAAAACAGACTTCAAAATTATCGATCCAATATCAATCGGTAGTCCCATTTGGATACAGTAATTCACAATAGTTCCTTAGTAACTTTACTGATCTTCATCGTCAATAATTTTTTTACAGAAATGAAGAAGTGCCAGTGTTTAGAAACGGGGTTTAGAAGTGTCGCAGAAAAACTAACATACCAATTTTCTCTCATTTCCCAGTCTTCAGTTTCGTCCGTTAAATATTGGTAGATCTCATTCATCAGGTTTCTTGTCGGGAAGAAGTTGGAATAATGGCAGACAGGAACATTCTCGATCATATATAACTCATTAATCCATGCAGGAGTAAAAGTTATCCATCTACCTCGCACATAGACGACTCCTTGGTTTATTTCATGCAAATTAGCATAAAACTCTTTCACCACAGGAACAACTATGGCGGTTGTAGTGTAGCACAACACTTCCCATTGTTGTCGCACAATCATCTCTTCAATTACTATCAAAGGATTGTTCAATCCTCAATTCACGAATCCTCTTTCTTTGATTAATCTCCTCTTTTTCAGCACTTTGTTGAAGATTTGCTACGCCTCAGAACTAATGAACTTTCTCTGGTTGAACACTCAAAATCTATGGTTTTCAGTGGAATTAGACGTCATAGGGATGAATTTGGTGGAGTTTCAATTCATTTTTGGGGAAATACAAACTTAAGAACTAAATTTAGAAGTTTATAGGGAGTAAATCCTGCCTAAAACCGTAAAAAACTATCATTTCAAACTCCAAAAAACATCTTCCCGACATTCTTGTTATCGGTGGCGTCGATGGCGTCGTCGGCGAGCCTTTAGAATTAATTTCCTAGACTCTCGAGAAAAACTCGCCCTCGGCGGCGTCGAGCCCGCCGTCGACGCCCAAGGCACAAATTTCACAGTTTCGCTCTGTTCCGAATGCATTCCAATTTTTTCTATGGATCCAATTTTTATGATGATTCAAGGGTAAATATGAGTAGTAGAGTTCAATACTACCACAAACTAATGATAATTTCAAATAAAAATACTATAATCACAATAAAAATAAAGTTAACTATGGGTTGCCTCCCAAATAGCGCTTGGTTTACCGTCGTCAGCCTGACCTATTCAGATATTATTCAGGTTGACTGATCATTAAAACCTCTTTAAAATTTGGTCTTTTACCCTCAAAATAAGGCTTTAATCTATGTCTATTTACTTTAAATCTATTCCCAGTTTTTTGATCTTGAATTTCAACAGCTCCGTAAGTATAAACTTGAGTCACGGTTAAGGGTCCTAAACAACGAGACTTCAATTTCCCAGGAAATAACTTCAGCCTTGTATTGTAGAGCAAAACTTCTTGTCCTGGTTCAAAGTTCTTCTGGTTAATCTTCCGATCATGCCATAACTTTAGTTTCTCCTTATAAATTATGTCGTTATCATAAGATTCATTTCTTAATTCTTCTAATTCATTCAATTGTAACAATCTCTTCTCACCAGCATCTTTCAAATTATAATT
>JXCR01139759.1:106671-154227 GCA_002079205.1 Phalaenopsis hybrid cultivar | reverse complement strand
TAGTAAGAAAAATTGTATTTTTAAAAAATTTAGATAATTTAGACTTTTATTTTTAATACTTAAATTTTTTTTATTAAAATGATTTTCAAAACTATTATTATATCTATAAGTAAAAGTTTTATATCAAGGATTTACTTTAGGAAAGGAGAAGTGTAATTCAAAATCATTAAAAACCTATCCAAATATAGTAGTCCTTGTTTGAAAAAGAAAAAAAAAAGAAAAAGAAAAGAAAAAGAAAAAGAAAAGAAAAGAAAAAAATAAAAGAAATGTAAGGGAGGAGAAGCTTGAGGATTAGTGTCTAATCAAAAATTGGTTCTACATTTGATCTTTTTAAATTATAAGACTTGATAAAATCTTAAGCTTATAAATATAATATAGTAAGTAAAATTATTTTTAATAAAAATTTTTAAGTAGAGAAAATAAAAGAACTAAAATCTAAATTTCAAGAACTTAAAATATTTTTGAATTAGACAGGAACTCATATTTTTATAATTCTTAACATAAAAAATTTTCAAACTTTAAGTTGGTCTCATTTACTAATTTATTTTTTTCCAAATTGAACTATGACAACGACTTTATATATGCTTAAAATTACAAAAATTTGATACTGCTACTAGAAGATTTAATTCCCCGGCAACGACGCCAAAAACTTGACAGCGATTATAGATTCATAAAAAGAGGCTCACTCAATCACTCCCTGACAACGGCGCCAAAAACTTGACAGTGACTTTTTATATGCTTAAAATATAAGATAAATATGGATGATAAAATATTCAATAATTGCAAAGTCACACTTATCAACGCAAGTATACGTATCGCTCAAGTAACAGGTGTTGACCTAGCTTTCGGTCGAGGTGTAGTTTTCCTCTCCTTAATAGCCTAAGATCTAGCCGTAGGACCTTTCTGTCGACTAATCCTAGAAAACTAGTGAAGGAGCCTTCCTCGTTAGCAATTCCAGACTTCTCTTCGCTCGACTTGAAGTTCCCTGTGATAGTCTTGACCGCTATTTCCTAGCAGGTAAGGCAACTCAGAAAGAACTTAGGAAGCATTCCTATAGGACTACCGGCCTTAGGATTGACTTTACTCGTTGATTTGCTGCCCTGCGCTCTTCGCCGTCCTGCTTAATCAAATTTAGGCCGAAATCTTGATAAGATTCAGATCGCAACGCGTTTTTAATCCGATCAACGATGAGGTTTCCCGGACGACTCCGGATGACGAAACAAACTGTGTCGATGCGTCCAGAACATCAATTTTGCTTAGGGGGGACGTTCGTTTCATTGCGACGACGCGCCTTTGGGAAAATACCTATTTAAGTGTTTATTATAATAATAAATAATATATTATTACTATTATTATTATAATTAATAACTTATATTAAAATCCCTAACCTAAACCTATCTCCCTCCCCGCCTCATCCTTTCGCATCCGTGGGCCTACCTCTGCCTTAGTGTGGCTCGTTCGATTGCCTGCCCCGCTCCTTCTTCATGTCATTAGAGGGATTCGTTCCCGCATTCCCCTCTCGCACGCGAGACAAATCTCGTTGACTCCCATCCCTCGTATCATATTGTCTGCATTCTGGATTTGATCTTCTTTGTCGTGGATCATATCCTCTACGAGGATCTAATCCTCCGCATCTCTCGATCCCTCTGTCGTATCTTCTTAATCGTTCGTCTCCTCTGCCCTTAACGTATGTGAGAGCTCCTCTGTGAAGCTTCTAGGAGGTCAAAAACCATTTTCAGGGGAGGACCTTTCTCTATTACTCTTCTCTACTCACTCTCTTAAGTTTGTTTGAACTCTCCTTGTTGCTGGAGAAAGGCGTTGGCTAGGGAATACTTTTCTGCAACTCCTTTTGTGATTATACTTTAAGAAGGTACTTCCCTCTCCCCCTGTGTGTTTCCTTTGTTTGGCTCCTGCTCTTCACCGAGCCCCTACGCTTTATTTGTGTTCGTCCCTGTTCTCTGCCGAGCCCTGTTAGCATCCTAGAATAGAAGAATAATTATTTGTCTCATTCCTAAACATGTTCTAACTCATTATTTATACATTTGCTATGTGAGAATGGCATTTAAAAGCTTGAGGGTGTGTATTTCCTTCTCCCTCCCTTTCTCTATGCTTTACTGACTCTCGGTTATGGCCTTGCCGAGCCTCTGATAATGATCTTGTGGTGTGGTGCTAGAAGTTAGATTTGGTTAAACAATGTGGCATGATATTAGTCCTTTCTTTTACTTTTCTTATATGAAGTGCTGAAGTTATAGCATGTTTCCTATCTCCCAAGGCACACTTATATTGGAAGTAATTAAGAGGATGGTTTTTGAAATAATTTGGCCCTTCTCATGAGCATGTTAGTATATGTATTATGAAGCTTTCATCCACTTTCACTCAAAGCATGTGGTAGTTCTATTTTGAGATGTCTTAAAGACATGAGAATATTGCTCTAACTTTTATTATGGCTTAATATTGGAGGTCTCAATTGCAGCTTGGTTTTCGACCCTCACTTGGCTCGGGTTTTGGCTTATATTGGCTCGATTTTTGGTCTTTTATTGTTTTTTTTTTAATTGAAAGCTTGGTTTGGCTTTGGCCCCTGCTGGGCTCGGTTTTGGCATCTCGTGAGTGCTTTTTTTGGCTTAAATATACATATTGTGGAGGAATTTATTTTGATTTAGAGGAGTTCCATAGCTATTCTTGTTCGAAATATATGGTAGTCTTATATTTTGACGTCTTGAGGGCATAGAGATGTTTTCTACCCTTTTGTTGTGGCCTGGGTTTGATTGCTCTTACCCGAAAGGTGGTTTGAGAGTGGTTTTGTTGGCTTTAGTTCCTACCCCTACCCGTGAGCTTGCTGACGATCCCTTGGGGTTGTTTGGCTCCTCCTACACGAAGTGGCTTGGGGTGTTGATTGATGAGTCAAGTTTAAATGTATGTCTTTGCCCTATCTATAAAATGAGGTGATTGAAGAATGGGTTGAAAAATTTTCCTTATGTTCTACTTGGTGAAATTGGAGTCGATTTGGAGGCTTTGTGAGGGTTTGTCCATTCACCCTTCTATGTATATCAACTATCTTCATATAATTGATTTGGGTTGCCTTAGTCGTGAGCCTCCTCTCCTTTTGGCCTCGAGTTGCCTTGGTTGTGAGCCCCTTTTGGCCTCAGGTTGCCTTAGTTGTGAGCCTCTTTTGATTTGAGTCGCCTCGGCCGTGAGCCTTCCCTTTACCTTTGCCTCATGTCTTGGCGTTGGTCTTGGCTGTGAGCCTTGCTTACAATGCTTTGGAGTTGGTTTGGACTATCCTGTTTGTTGTGGCCATGAGTCCTCCCTTCTTTAAGTCCTAACTGTGGGTTTCTCTCTTTTATATTGGCCTTGTTCTGCCTTGGTCGTGAGTCACCTGTGGGAGTTTATTTGGGTCTTGAGCTAGATGGTGCTGATATTGGCTTTTACCCATGAATTTTCTTGGCTTTACCTCACTTGGGCCGAGGATCTTGGTAGCTGTCTTCGTTTCTCTACTGATACAGGCCGTGGGTCTTACACCTAAGTGCATTGGAAAAATTTTGTGTTTGTTTGATGTGTGAGGCCATGGATTAATTTGGGAGTTGGGAGATTTTGATATCAACATTTGGGGGTTGGGAGATTTTAATATCAACTTGGGGTTTGGGAGGATTTGTAAGCCTTATTTGGGAGAGCATTCGGTTGATTTGATTAATCATATGTCTTTGGGGTTTGAAAAATCAGCGCAAAGTAGCCCTGTGTGTTTGTTAGGAAAGACCTTGGGCCCTACTTTTCCAAGTCTTTTTGATAGGAGTTTTGAGAACATTATTATTCTCATTTTCAGTGTTTTAGATGGATCGTTGCCTCCTCTCTCTCACCCCATTTTTGTTCTTTTTTTTTCTTGCTTCTTGGTTTGATTTTTGACGCTTATTTCTGACGCATAAGTGTCCACGTATAACCTTTTTTTATACATGAAACCATCAAGTAAGGTCGCAAGTAGTTTGTTTTTGGGATGTAGGGTGGTGATGATAAAGGCACACTGAAGATAGAGCAGAAAGATGTCATATCTTATAACATCAAGATCCAGGTATTTGATGAACAATAGGATAATGGTATCCTTCACCCACATAAGTCTAGCGGGAGTTGGCTCGAACCTCCCCAGGTAGTTAGCAGTCCCACGCCCGACAGCNTATATATATATATATATATATATATATATATATATATATATATATATATATATCACTATAAAATAAAATTTGATGATCTTTTTTTCTTAGACCTATGTGCATGTTAAAAAACATAACTTTAAAAAAAAACATTTTGAAACTGGTTGTCCACCTGACGAATACCTTTTTAGGCTGGGAAGTAGCCCTCTAAGTGAGGTTCAAGACACACTTCTAGACGAGTGACGGGTTCTATACGTTCGGGTGACCGAGTAGCCTTTGTGGACCCTCGAGTATATATACATATATCTGAGCCTAGCCCTACATGAGTGTTGGCGGTCCCCCTTTGCCTGAACTTTTTGTTTTATCAAAGCTTTGGATAGAGCACTCATGCTTCATTTCTTTTCTTTGAGATTTCTCTGAAATTTTGAGAATTTTTACTTGAGTCTTTCCTCGTTGATTTTCTTGAGTTTTCTGTCACGAGTCAATATCACACTTTTTTTTGGATTTTCTGGACAACATTTGTTCTAGGCTTTGCTTTTGTGATGCATTTCAACCTGTTATATTTAAGAAACAGCAGATCTCTCGGGCACACGGGTTTGCTTTACATTTACAACACTTCATTTACTGTTATGTACAAGCATGCTATATTATTCATGTTTTTACCTATTACTGTCCTCTACAAGCATGCTATACTATTCCTAATTCTACCTGCTATTGTTCTTCCTGTACAGCATGTTATACTATTCCTATTTTTATCTGCTGCTGTACTGTACAACATGTTATACTATTCTTGTTTCTACCTGCTACCGTTTTACATGCATCCTATTGTTTTTTCTGTACTGCACATTTTATATTATATATCCTTAAGCATGTCTTATTTTCATATAGGATGTTTAGAGGACTATTACCATAGGGTCTTTTGATTTAACATCATAACTGGACACCCTAGAAAACCTAAACTCGTCACAACAAGGAGCTTGAAACTAGCGCGGTGGGCAGCACGACCATCTTTAACAGCAGAACATGCTTCTCCAGCGAAATCATTCCTTTCCTAGAAATTAAAATAATAATCCATAGGATTTCGAGGTTGTTCGCCTAATGCAACATAAATTCTCAACATTTTTGTTAGGTATTCGTATGGCTCTGTTGTACGATCTAAGCCCTAACTCGTTTTAGAATTCTGAGGTTGTTGTTCGTTACGACCTAAATCCTCATATTTTCCAGGTAATTTATGTGAGTTTTTCACACGAATGTAAGCCTCAATTAAATATAATTGGCAGGATGAAACATTTGAATAATTTTTCCTCAAAACTGAAACCAAACCATAGGGTAGACTGGGAAGCCACTGAGGATCTCCTCTGGATCTGTGGCATCCCCTAGTTCTTTTTCCTTTGGATTCTATAATAAATGTTCTAAGTTTGAAGTATTCCCTTTTGCACACCTCTTTGTCCGATTTCTTTGAAAAGTCCTATCCTTTTGAAGTCCGTGAAGACAATTTTTTCCTGATTTTTATCGAGAGTATTCTTAAGTGATTCCAGTCGTTTAAGATGTAATCAACTATAGAGGCTTGCCCTTATAGAAAGCTTTTTTGAACCTAGCTTAAAATAAACCCTATTTAATTTTTCATATTAAGTAGGGGAATTTGTAGGCAAATAAAATTGTTTCGCAGACCAAACGGATGTCATATATATCTTAGTTTATTTGATCGAGCCTCATCCTCAAGTCTTGTGTTTATCCCTCAGGATAGATACAGGGTTTGAGGTAAAGCGCTCTTTCATTTAAACTATGAAAAATATGGGGTCAGTTTGATTTTCATATTTGATTTTAAATTTAAATCTATATGTAAATTAAAACGTCCTTTCAAAGCGGGCGACGAGATTTCGATTCAGCTGACCTACAGCTTCTTACGGGCAACAACAACCCCCAACACATTTTATCGTCGACAACAGGGCTCTAATGGAGTCCTGGATATCAATCCCACAGGGAGTAATATTAGAGGCTACGAACTAAGATTTTAGAAAATTTAGAAGTTCAATTTTGGCTTATCTGTCACTAATAGGCAATTGAAATAAATATGTAATTTTAATAACTCTTAAATAACTCTAGAACTACAAACTAAGATTTTAGAAAAAGCAATACTTAATCGCAACAATGGAATTCAATTTGCTTATGACTACAAACTAAGATTTTAGAAAAGCAATACTTAATCACAACAATATAATTCAAATTGCTTATCTATGAACTAAGATTTTAGAAAATCAACACTTAATCACAACAATATAATTCAAATTGCTTATCTGTCATCTATTAGGCAATTGAAATAATTATGTAATTTTAATAACTATTAAATAACTAATGATACTAATGAAGAAGGCAATTGAAATAAATATGTAATTTTAATAACTCTTAAATAACTAATTATACCAATGAAGGTTCGGCAATTTAATAAATATGTAATTTTAATAACTCTTAAATAACTAATTCTACTAATAAAGTTTCTAATGTAAAGTTCAATATATAAGAAAGCATTTGTCTCCTTGTCAAGTTTTTAAAGTAAATGGATAAAGTAAATTAGTTCAAATTGGATTATGTCAAATAGGAGCATACATATTATTTACCCTTTGGTCCTGGCATAAAGAACATTGACTAATCCTATGCTTGGTTATTGAATCTGCAGCTAGGCTAGGAGGATACCGGTTCTCACTTCGGAGCTCCCACATTCCCCTCGTCAGAGGGATAACATCTACACTTCAGCACCCAAACAATAGGACTGAATCGAGGATTTTAGTCTGTCACTCTAAAATCTCCAATTCTAGGCCCTATAATTTTATTTCCTTATTTATTTCCACCAAAATTCCAAGGATTTTGACCTCCCTAAATTTTGGATGTAATCTTCACTTTAATTGTAAAACTCGAAATATTTTAACAAATCAATTGGCCAGATTGAAAGTAAATTAAGATCGAAGTGAAAAGATCATCACAACTTCTTTAACATTATCAAGGCTCAACCAATTCAAATCACCATTTCACAAAATCTCAAGACAAGGAAAAAGATAGAGAAAATTACTCGGAACTCATTGGGAAGATACGACAAAACTCAGAATTTATATATAAAAGCAAAGTCATACAAACTACAATAAGTAAATATCATTTATCTCTAATTCTGTCCCAAGTAAACTCCTTGAAGTTCCTCTGAATCTCTTCCTTTCTTTACAGTACACAGAATTCTTTTTTGAAGCGACAAGGAGGAAGAAATCTCTCACTTTCCCTCCACTCTTACAATCTCTCAAAGAATTCTTAACAATCTAACCCTAAATTAAACTCTCTACACTCTACCAGACTCTCTACACTCTCTACACACTCTCTACACTCTCTTCAAATTCCTCCCCCAACTCCTCAATTTTTGGCCAAAAGTTTCTCTTAAAATTGTAGAAGAGTTTTCCCAAAAGTTGCCTAAGCATCCCCTCAAAAATCGTCCACATTCGATGCACCTGTTGAGATAACCGCTGATCTCACTGTCAGAGGCCTTGAGGGTACCGTCGGTGGCCTTCTAGAGTATTTAATTCTGAACTCTTAAGAAAAACTTATTGTCGGCGCCGTTGGGCTCGCCGTCGGTGCCCTAATTCAAATCTTCATATTTTGGTCCTTTTCGCTCCAAATTCGCTTTTTTTTGCATCTGTTTGCTCCAATGACCATAATTCAACATACCTGCAACAAAATATCAAAAATACCCTTCTTTAAAGTGTAATATCATCAATTTTAGTATAAAGTAGGTATGAAAATCTCAACATATTTTTCTTTGGTCAAAATCCGTAAAACTTAACTATCACTTGTCCTCAAGTAATTTTAGTACTACATAAAAGTTATGATCTATTATAGTAAATTTTTAATTCAAAAATACTATAAGTTTGATTTAAGTAAATACCATAGTGAGATTTTCAGAAAAAATTCAAGTAATTAAATTAGCTCTATANGCTCCCAAATCACATAAAGCTCTTCCATAAAATTTTTCACCGATTGCACACGGTATAGTGAAACTACCTGGATTTTTTAATTTTTCAGCAAGCTTTTTCTGAATAATTGCACTACACTCTTCGCTATGTGCAATAGTCTCATTATTAATGAACTTTGTTCAGAATATCTTTCATAAATTTCACATAATTGGGCATTTGCTCTAAAGCTTCTACGAAGATTAATTGCACTACACTCTTCGCTAAGTGCAACAGCCTCATTATCAATGAACTTCCTTTTCTTGTTCAAATTGCACTGCACTCTTCGCTAAGTGCAACAGTTTTGTTATCCGTGAACTTCCTTTTCTTGTTCAGTATATCTTTCATAAATTTCACATAATTGGGCATCTACTCTAAAGCTTCTACGAAGGGAATGTTTACATCTTTCATAAACTTCACATAATTGGGCATTTGCTCTAAAGCCTCTACGAAAGGAATATTTACTGTTAATTTCTTAAGAATTTCTATAAACTTGGCTACACTCTTTACTAAGTGCAATAGTTTCATTATCCGTGAACTTCCTTTTCTTGTTCAGAATATTAGTGCAACATTTTTGTTATCCGTGAACTTCCTTTTCTTGTTCAGAATATCTTTCATAAATTTCAAATTGGGCATTTGCTCTAAAGCTTCTACGAAAGGAATATTTACCGTTAATTTCTTAAGAATTTTTATAAACTTGGAAAATTGTTTATCTTTTTTTATGTTGCTTCAATCTTTGAGGAAACGGTGATGGAGGTTTCTCCACAGTAATTTTCATTGGTGTAAGTGGATATTCTAAATCTGGGTATTCATGATCCTTTTTTTTATGTATCCACTTTCTCTTTTTCAGTTTCAGTTTCTTTCTGCACTCTTGTTTCCAATTTTTTTCCACTTCATAATTGTATCGCTTTTATCTGTTCTTTTCCTTGATCTTTAGGATTAGGTTCCACAGTACTAGGAAAAGTTCCCAATGTTTGGTTACTACACGCAGTAGTGATATGCCCCAATTGATTTTCAATATTCTTGATAGCAGTTCCTTTATTTTGTAACTGATTTCCTTGAATTTGTAATTGATTTCCTTGATCCTGCAATTTTTGACCCATATTTAGTATCATCTCTTCCATTGACAACTTCTTTTCCTTAAATTGAGTTTTACTGTTAAATCCTGGATGATAAGAAGGTCTATAATTAACATTTCCTTGGTTGGATGAATTTCCCAATGGTCACTGGGTTGTTCAAGGTCTATAGTTAACATTTCCTTAGTTGGATGAATTTCCTAATGGGTTCACTGGGTTGTTCGCCATAGTTAACATTTTCTTGGTTGGATGAATTTCCTAATGGGTTCACTGGGTTGTTTGCCCATTGTTTATTAACATTTCCCTGGTTGGATGAATTTCCTAATGGGTTCACTGAGTTGTTTGCCCATTGTTGGGGTCTATAGTTAACATTTCCTTGGTTGGATGAATTTTCTAATGGGTTCATTGGGTTGTTTGCACATTGTTGATCGTAGAAGATTGTTATTCCAATTAAAATTAGTTGGATGATTCTTCCAACCTGGGTTATAATAGTTCAAGTATGGGTTGTTGGGTCTAGTAATAGCATTTAAGGTTTCATATGAAGACCTGGGTTATAATAGTTTGAATAAGGGTTGTTGGGTCTATTAATAACATTTAAAGTCTCATGTGTTCCCATTGTTGATTTGTAGAAGAATTGTTATTCCAATTAAAATTTGGATGATCTTCCAACTTAAGGTCTATAGTTAACATTTCCTTAGTTGGATGAATTTCCTAATGGGTTCACTGGGTTGTTCGCCATAGTTAACATTTTCTTGGTTGGATGAATTTCCTAATGGGTTCACTGGGTTGTTTGCCCATTGTTTATTAACATTTCCCTGGTTGGATGAATTTCCTAATGGGTTCACTGAGTTGTTTGCCCATTGTTGGGGTCTATAGTTAACATTTCCTTGGTTGGATGAATTTTCTAATGGGTTCATTGGGTTGTTTGCACATTGTTGATCGTAGAAGATTGTTATTCCAATTAAAATTAGTTGGATGATTCTTCCAACCTGGGTTATAATAGTTCAAGTATGGGTTGTTGGGTCTAGTAATAGCATTTAAGGTTTCATATGAAGATGATTCTTCCAACCTGGGTTATAATAGTTCGAATAAGGATTGTTGGGTCTATTATTAATAGAATTTAAAGTCTCATACGAAGTTCGAACATTCACAAATTGCCCAANATTTACCCATTCAGAGGGCCATTGAAAATTGTTGGTAGCCATCTCTTCTATTAATGAATAAGCCTCATTAAAAGGTTTTGACATTAATGAACCACCAGCCGCAGCATCTATAATTGATCTAAGTGATCCCACTAATCTATTATAAAAAGTTTGAATTATCAACCAATCTGGTAATGAATGATGAGGGCACTTCCAAAGAAGATCTTTAAATCTCTCCCAAGCTTCATATATCGACTCTTTTATCATCCAATCTGGTAACGAATGATGAGGGCATTTCCTAAGAAGATCTTTAAATCTCTCCTAACCTTCGTATATTGACTCTCCATCAATTGGGCATTTCCTAAGAAGATATTTAAATCTCTCCCAAGCTTCGTATATTGACTCTCCATCAATTTGATAGAATGTCATTTCTAAGTTTAGCAGTTTTGGATGGAGGAAAATATTTGGATAGAAATTTCAGTGAAAGTTCTCCCCAAATGTTATGTCATTTCTAAGTTTAGTAGTTTTAGATGGAGGGAAATATTTGGATAGAAATTTCTATCTAAGAAGATCTTTAAATCTCTTTCAAGCTTCATATATTGACTCTCCATCAATCTGACAAAATGATGTTATATTCTAATAGATCCAGCGATAGAGGGAAATATTTGGATAGAAATTTCTGTGACAGTTCTCCCCAAGTTCTAATAGATCCAGGATGGAGGGAAATATTTGGATAGAAATTTCTGTGAAAGTTCTCCCCAAGTTCTAATAGATCCTGTTGAGGGAAATATTTGGATAGAAATTTCTGTGAAAGTTCTCCCCAAGTTCTAATAGATCCTGGTACCTCTCCATCAATTTGACAGAATGATGTTATGTCATTTTTCTCAAGCTTCATATATTGACTCTCCATCAATCTGACAGAACGATGTTATGTCATTTCTTAGTCCTAAGAAGATCTTTAAATCTCTCCCAAGCATCATATATTGACTCTCCATCAATCTGACAGAATGATGTTATGTCATTTCTAAGTTCCCCAAGCTTCATATATTGACTCTCCATCAATCTGACATAATGATGTTATGTCATTTCTAAGTTTAAAAGCTTCATAAATTGACTCTCCATCAATCTGACAAAATGATGTTATGTCATTTCTAAGTTTAGTAGCCTTGGATGGAGGGAAATATTTGGATAGAAATTTCTGTGAAAGTTCTCCCCAAGTTCTAATAGATCCATGATAGAGGGAAATATTTGGATAGAAATTTCTGTGACAGTTCTCCCCAAGTTCTAATAGATCCAGGATGGAGGGAAATATTTGGATAGAAATTTCTGTGAAAGTTCTCCCCAAGTTCTAATAGATCCTGTTGAGGGAAATATTTGGATAGAAATTTCTGTGAAAGTTCTCCCCAAGTTCTAATAGATCCTGGTACCTCTCCATCAATTTGACAGAATGATGTTATGTCATTTTTAAGTTTAGCAGTTTTGGATGGAAGAAAATATTTGGATAGAAATTTTTGTGAAAGTTCTCCCCAAGTTCTAATAGATCCAGATGCTAACGAATTTAACCACATCTTAGCCATATCCCCAAGTGAAAAAGGAAAAGTCTAAGTCTAACAAATCGTTTGAGACTCTGTCATATTTAAAAGTAGCACATAGTTCTAAAAAACTAGCGAGGTGTAGTTCGAAACTCTGTCATATTTAAAAGTAGCACATAGTTCTAAAAAACTAGCGAGGTGTAAATTAAGATCTTCATTTGGTGTTCGAAACTCTGTCATATTTAAAGGTAGCACAAAGTTCTAAAAAACTAGCGAGGTGTAAATTAGTATCTTCATTTGGTGTACCCCCGTGATTGTTTGTACCCATTTGGATAATAGCAGGTTTAAGCTCAAATGAATTAGCAGCTACATCAGGATTTTGGATTGATAAGTGAATTATGCGATGTGTAAATTAGGATCTTCATTTGGTGTACCTCCGAATTGATTATTTTGTACCATTTAGATAATAGCAAGTTCAAGCTCAAATGAATTAGCAGCTACATCAGGATTTTGGATAGATAAGTGAATTTCATCTGCTATAAAATTTGCATAATCTCATAGAGGTCTAGGTTGATGTTCATTTTTTATTCCTTGATTGTTCAAGTTGTTTTCCATTGTGTCAGGATTTCTAGGTTTTTTTCTTAGTTTTCTAATTCTTCTAACAGTGCGTTCTAATTCCAAATCATAGGGTATAAGATTTTTAGGTCTAAATTTACGCATACAATTGAAATTTCAGTACCACGAAAAAACAGTTAACTAAATATGAAAATAAGTTGCAATTCAAGTAAAAGTTTTCTAATAGTCCAAATTTGTCTGTTACTCTAATTATGCTTTTTGTTTTCTCCCCAAAAACGGCGACAAAAACTTGACAACGACTTTATATATGCTTAAAAATACAAGAATTTGATACTGCTGCTAGAAGATTTAATTCCCCGACAACGGCGCCAAAAACTTGACAGTGGTTATAGATTTGATGAAGATGTGTATAAAATATTCAATGATTACAAAGTCACACTTATCAACGCAAGTATACATATCGCTCAAGTAATACAGGGCTCTAATGGAGTTCTGGATATCGATCCCGCAGGGAGTAATATTAGAGACTACGAACTAAGATTTTAGAAAATCAATACTTAATCACAACAATAAAGTTCAAATTGCTTATTTGTCACTAATAGACAATTGAGATAAATATGTAATTTTAATAACTCTTAAATAACTAATTCTACTAATAAAGTTTCTAATGTGAAATTCAATATATAAGAAAGCATTCTTCTCCTTGTCAAGAAATTGAAGTGAATGGATAAAGTGAATTAGTTCAAATTGGATTGTGCCAAATATGAGCATACCTATTCCTTACCCGGTCCAGGCATAAAGAATATTGACTAATCCTATGCTTGGTTACTGAATCTACGGCTAGGCTGGGAGGATACCGACTCTTACTTTCGAGCTCCCACGTTCCCCTCGCCTGAGGGCTAACATCTACACTTCAACACCCAAACGATAGGATTGAATTGAGCTCCCACGTTCCCCTCGCCTGAGGGCTAACATCTACACTTCAGCACCCAAACGATATGACTTACCCTTTGGTCCAGACATAAAGAACATTGACTAATCCTATGCTTGGTTACTGATTCTGTAACTAGGCTGGGAGGATACCGACTCTCACTTTGGAGCTTTCACGTTCCCCTCACCTGAGGGCTAACATCTACACTTCAACCAAACGATAGGACCGAATTAGGGATTTAGTCTGTCACTCTAAAATCTCCAATTCTATGCACCCAAACGATAGGACCGAATTGGGGATTTTAGTCTGTCACTCTAAAATCTCCAATTCTACGTCTACCGGCTCTCACTTCAGAGCTCCCACGTTCCCCTTGCTTGAGGGCTAACATCTACACTTCAACAGCCAAATGATAGGACCGAATTGAGGATTTTAGTCTGTCACTCTAAAATCTCCAATTCTACGCCAGAAAATTTTATTTCTCTTTTTATTTGCACCCAACTTTCAAGGACTTTGACCTCCTTGAATCTTGGATGTAATCTTCACTTTAGTTGTAAAATTCAACATATTTTAACAAATAAATTGGCCATATTGAAATTAAATTAAGATCGAAGTGAAAAGTTATCACAACTTCTTTAACATTCTCATGGCTCAACCAATTTAAATCACCATTTCACAAAATCTCAACACAAGGAGAAAGAATGAGAAAACTACTCAGAACTCATGGAGAAAATACGACAAAACTTGGAATATATATATAAAAGTAACGTCATACAAAATTCAATAAGTAAATATCACTTATCTCTAATTCCTACATAAGCAAACTCCTCAAATTTCCCCTGAATCTCTTCTATCTCTAAGTTCTCCCCAAGAACACTCCTCGAAGTTCCTCTAAATCTCTTTCTTTCTTTACAGTATCTCTAATTTCTCCCCAAGCAAACTCCTTGAAGTTCCTCTAAATCTCTTCCTTTCTTTACAGCACATATTTCTCTCCAAGAAAACTCCTCGAAGTTCCTCTGAATCTCTTCCTTTCCTTACAACACACATTTCCTCTTCAAAGCAGCAAGGAGGAAGAAATCTCTCACTTTCCCTCCACTCTTACAATCTCTTTCTCCCCAAGAACTCTCCTCGAAGTTCCTCTGAATCTCTTCCTTTCTTTACAGCACACAGAATTTATTCCTCCACAAGCAAACTCCTCGAAGTTCCTCTGAATCTCTTTCTTTCTTTACAACACACAAAATTCTAATTTCTCCCCAAGAACACTCCTTGAAGTTCCTCTGAATCTCTTCCTTTCTTTACAACACAAGCAATTCCCTTCGAAGCGCTCCTCGAAGTTCCTCTGAATCTCTTTCTTTCTTTACAGCACACAGAATTCTTCTTCGAAGTGGAAGGAAAGAAATCTCTCACTTTCCCTCCACTCTTACAATCTATTTCTCTCCAAGAAAACTCCTCGAAGTTCCTCTGAATCTCTTCCTTTCCTTACAACACACATTTCCTCTTCAAAGCAGCAAGGAGGAAGAAATCTCTCACTTTCCCTCCACTCTTACAATCTCTTTCTATTCCTCCACAAGCAAACTCCTCGAAGTTCCTCTGAATCTCTTTCTTTCTTTACAACACACAAAATTCTAATTTCTCCCCAAGAACACTCCTTGAAGTTCCTCTGAATCTCTTCCTTTCTTTACAACACAAGCAATTCCCTTCGAAGCGCTCCTCGAAGTTCCTCTGAATCTCTTTCTTTCTTTACAGCACACAGAATTCTTCTTCGAAGTGGAGGAGGAAGAAATCTCTCACTTTCCCTCCACTCTTACAATCTCTCAAAGAATTCCTCACAATACTAAACCTAAATTAAACTCTACACTCTACAAACAACAAAAACTCAGAGGACACTACCACTGGACTCTCTTATTTTCGGCCCAAAATGTCTCTTAAAGTTGTAGAAGAGTTTTCCCAGGAGTTGCCTAAGCATCCCCTCAAAAATTATCCACATTCATTACACCCGTTGAGAGAACCGCAGTTCTCGCCGTCGGCAGCCTCGTTCAAATCTAGACTCTAGGGAGAAACCCGTCGTCGGCGCCGTTGGGCTCGTCGTCGGCGCCCTAGTTCAAATCTTCATATTTTGGTCCTTCTTGCTCCAAATTCGCTCCTCTTTGCATGCTCAAATGACCATAATTCATCATACCTGCAACAAAACATCAAAAATACCTTCTTTAAAGTGCAATATCATAAAAAATAGTGTAAAATAGGTATGAAAATCTCAACATATTTTTCTTTAAAGTGTAATATCATCAAAATCAGTGTAAAATAGGTATGAAAATCTCAACATATTTTCTTTTGGTCGTATTGTCTCAGTCAATAATTGGAAAGAATCACATGAGGTTGTATGAATGAAAATGTAATTCTTATGTCAGTCAACAATTGGAAAGAATCCCATGAGGTTGTATGAATGAGAATGTAGTTCATATAATTTAGTGCAAATAAATAGGAAAATATTCATTGAAGGGTGTAGAGTTAGAGGACTTTAAAGTGACAAGTTAAAGCCCCCAACTTAGTTTATTGCTCAATTAAAAATTGGAAAGAATCACATGAGGTTGTATGAATGAGAATGTAGTTCATATGATTGACAGTAAACAATTAGAAAGAATCACATGAGGTTGTATGAATGAGAATGTAATTCATATGATTTAGTGGCTGGTATTGTCTCAGTCAACAATTGGAAAGAATCACACGAGATTGTATGAATGAGAATGTAGTTCATATGATTGAGTGCAGAATCACATGAGGTTGTATGAGTAAGAATGTAGTTCATATGATTGAGTGCAAATAAATAGGGAAATAGAAGAATCACATGAGGTTGTATAAATGAGAATGTAATTCATATGATTAAGTGAAAATAAATAGAGAAATAATTTTGAAGGGTGTAGAGTTAGAGGACTTTAAAGTGATAGGTTAAAGCCCCCAACTTGGTTTATTGGTTTATATGAATGAGAATGTAATTCATATGATTTAGTGCAAATAAATAGGGAAATAATTTTTGAAGGGTGTAGAGTTAGAGGACTTTAAAGTGACAGGTTAAAGCCCCCAACTTGGTTTATTGTTTTGGGTTCTGATACGATAATGCTAGCCCCAAGGTGGAGGGAATCGAGGGAACTCTAGAGTGAAAGCTAGTATCTTCCCTGCCTAGTCGGTCTTCAGAACTATTCAAACTTTAAATTAGTCAATATTTTTTATAGCATCTCTAGTAAGGGTAAAGAATATTATTTTTCCTATTTGGCACAACAAAATTTGCATACTTCTACAACAGAATTCTTATAGTTATTACTGATTCATGATAAGAAGAATGATATTATCATATTAAGAACTTTTCTTCTACAAAAATTTTAGTTATCTTTTTAAGTTGTTACTGTTTAGTTAAAATATCTAAAATACCAAAAATATTTAAATTTTAAATTCCTGCAAAAATCATTTTTAGTTTAAGTAATTATCTTTTTAAAAATAGAAAAAATTTCTAAAAAGTGCATATTGCATAATCTTCCTTGTGGGTTTGATATTCAGGTCTTAATCAAAAAGTTCTATTTTACTTGATAACGATACGTATACTTGCGTAATATCTAAATATAAATATATATAAATTAAAAAGTTAAATTTTTATTTTTCTTTAGGATTAAGTTTTTGGTTTTGTTGCAAAATAAGGAAATATAAGTGAAAAATACCATCAGAACTATTGTTATACTGTGCATAAGCATTAAGTATTCAGGGATCACGTTTTTGGCGCCATTGTCGGGGATTAAAATCTTCAAGTAGTGGTATCGACTTCATAAATCCTTACATATACAAACTATCAGGATCAAGTTTTTGGGTCGTTGTCAGGGAAGAAAATTAAGTAAATTTCTATTTTTAGAAAGGCTTATTTAAACTTTAAATATTGTATCTTATTTTGTATGTTTTATTTTATTTTATTTATTTTATATTAGTGTATGCATAGTTCAGGTTCTGAAAGACTAGTACCCTACAATTCTAAATTAGAAAGAAATATTAGAGAAATCAGAAAAAACAAAAAAATTAAAAATCTTCAAAAATTCAAAAAAAAAATTACGGAAATGGCAAACCAAAATAATCAAAATGCTAAAATTTATCAAGAGTTTAGATCTTTAAGAGATTATGCCAACCCTACTGTGTATGAAATTCATTGTAGTATTCAAAAACTTATCGTAGTGGCTAAATCATCTGATCTTAAACCTGTTATTATCCAAATGGTATCAAATAATCAATTTGGGGGATCACCAACTGAAGATCCAAATTTACATTTTGCCAATTTTCTAGAATTGTGCACTACATTTAAATACGATGGTGTTTTAGATGATGCCATAAAACTTAAGTTATTTCCTTTCTCACTGAGGGATAAAGCTAAGATGTGGTTGAATTTGTTAACATCTGGATTTATCAGAACTTGGGGTGATTTAGCACAAAAATTCCTTGCTAAATATTTTCCACCATCAAAAACTGCAAAATTTAGAAATGATATTACATCTTTTAATCAGTTTGAAGGGGAATCTATTTATGAATCATGGGAACGATTTAAAGAACTCTTAAGAAAATGTCCACACCATGTTATACCAGATTGGTTAATAATTCAAACCTTTTATAATGAATTATTTGGTTCTCTTAGATCTATTATCGATGTCATTGTTGGTGGTTCATTGATGTCAAAACTATTTCATGATGCTTATGCTTTAATTGAAGAAATGTCTACCAATAATTTTCAATGGCCTTCTGAGAGGGTAAATCCAGAGAAAGTAGTCAATATTCATGAAACTAATGCATTTACTTGTTAGCAAATCAAGTTGCTGCAATTTCAAGGAAGTTGACCAATTTGGAATGAATTTTTCTCAATAGCAAATCAAGTTGCTGCAATTTCAAGGAAGTTAGACCAATTTGGAATGAATTTTTCTCAATCAATTTTCGGGTAAATCCTAAGAAAGTAGCCAATATTCATGAAACTGATGCATTTACCATGTTAGAAAATTAAGTTTTACAATTTAAGGAAGTTAGACCAATTTGGAATGAATTTTTCTCAACCAATTTTCATGATTGAAGAGAATTTATTAGGCCAAATGATAGATTCTCAAGCATCATTACAAACTTTGAATGCCATAAATAATAAGCAAAATAACCCATATTTCAATTATTATAACTCAGGTTGGAAGAACTATCCTAACTTTAACTAGAATAACAATTCGGGTGGTAATAATCAACAATGGGGGAACAACCAAGTAAACCCATTGGGAAACTAGAACAACCAAGAGAATAATAATTATAGATCTACTTATCCTCTAGGTATCAACATTAATACACAATTTAAGAAAGAAGTGGTGTTACAAATGGGTAATCAATTACAAAGTTAAGGAGCTACAATTAGAAATATTGAGAATCAAATTGGGCAAATTTCAAGTTCATTAAGTAATAGATCTCGAGGAACACTTCCTAGTAATACTGAATCAAATCCAAAAGACTAGAATAAAGAGCAAGTAAAAGTCGTTCAACTTAGAAGCGGAAGAGAGTTGAAATACTAAATCAAATCCAAAAACCAGAAAAAGAACAAGTTAAAGCCGTACAACTTAGAAGCGGAAGAGAGTTGGAAGGTAGGATTCAAAAAGAGATTGAATTAGAGAAAGAAGAAATTGAAGAATCAAAAGAGGATGCTCCAAAATATTCTAAAAGACCTATTTNAGCATAGGATTAGCCAATGTTCTTTATGCCTGGACCAAAGGGTAAAGAATATGTATGCTCCTATTTGGCATAGTATAAATTGAACTAATTCGCTTTATCCATCCACTATAATTTCTTGACAATGAGAATGATGCTTTCTTATATATTGAATATCAAAATTAAACCTTTTATTAGTATAATTAGTTATTTAAGAGTTATTAAAATTACATATTTATTTCAATTGTCTATTAATGTTAGTATCATTAGTTATTTAATAGTTATTAAAATTACATACTTATTTCAATTGCCTATTAGTAACAAATAAGCAAATTGAACTTTGTTGTTGTGATTAAAGTTTTGCTTTTCTAAAATCTTAGTTCACAGTTCTAAACCACTCCCTGTGGGATTGATATCTAGAAGTTTATTAGAGCCTTATATTACTTGAGTTTCTAAACCACTTCCTGTGGGATCGATATCTAGGACTCCATTAGAGCCCTATATTACTTGAGCTAGTTCTAAACCACTCCCTGTGGGATTGATATCTAGTACTCCATTAGAGCCCTATATTACTTGTGCGATATTATTACTCCCTGTGGGATTGATATCTAAGACTCCATTAGAGCCCTATATTACTTGAGTGATACGTATACTTGCATTGATAAGTGTGACTTTACAATTATTGAATATTTTATACATACATCTTTATTCTTGCGTTGATAAGTGTGACTTTACAATTATTGAATATTTATTACATCCATATTTATCTTATTATTGATAAGTGTGACTTTACAATTATTGAATATTTATTACGTCCATATTTATCTTATATTTTAAGCATATAAAAAGTAGTTGTCAAGTTTTTGGCGTAGTTGTCGGGGAGTGATTGAGTGAGTGAGTCAAATCATGATTAGAGTAACGGAAAAATTAGGATTATTAGAAAATTTTTACTTGAATTGCAATTTATTTTTATATTTAGTTAATTATATTACTGAGTACTGATTTCAAATTGTATGCGTACATTTGGACCTGAAAATCTTATATCCTATGATTCAGAATTAGAACACACTGTTAGAAGGATTAGAAGATTAAGAAGAGAACCTATAAATTTGATTCGAAATTAGAACGCACTGTTAGAAGGATTAGAAGATTAAGAAGAGAACCTAGAAATTCTTATACAATGGAAAACAACCTGAACAATCAAGGAATAGAGAATGAACACCAACTTAGACCCCTAAGAGATTATGCAAATCCTACGAAAACAACATGAACAATCAAGGAATAGAAAATGAACACCAACCTAGACCCCTACGAGATTACAAACAACCTGAACAATCAAGGAATAGATAATGAACACCAACCTAGACCCCTACGAGATTATGAAAATCCTACAACAGATGAAATTCACTTATCTATCTCAATTTTGTAGCTGCTAATTCATTTGAGTAAACCTGCTATTATCCAAATGGTACAAAACAATCAATTTGGAGGTACACCAAATGAAGATCCGAACTTATACCTCTCTAATTTTTTAGAACTGTATGCTACTTTTAAATATGATAGAGTCTTAAACGATGCTATTAGACTTAGACTTTTTCCTTTTTCACTGAGGGATAAGGTTAAGAGGTGGTTAAATTCGTTAGCACCAGGATCTATTAGAACTTGGGGAGAACTTTCATAGAAATTTCTATTTAAATATTTCCCTCCATCCAAAACTACTAAACTTAGAAATGACATAACATTGTTCTATCAGATTGATGGAGAGCAATATATGAAGCTTGGCAGAGATTTAAAGATCTTCTTAAGAAGTGTCCTCATTATTCATTACTAGATTGGTTGATAATTCAAACTTTTTATAATGATTAGTGGGATTTCTTAGATCGATTATAGATGTTGCAACTGGTGGTTCTTTAATGTCAAAACCTTTTAATGAGGCTTATTCATTAATAGAAAAGATGGCTACCAATAATTTTCAGTGGCCCTCTGAATGGGTAAATCCTAAAAGAGTGGCTAGTATCCATGATTCTGATGCAATATCTATGTTAGCTTCGCAGATTGCTGCAATATCAAAGAAATTAGATTATTATGGGATGAATTATTCTCCAACACCTCCTATGATGGAAGAGATTTCATCTAGGCAATTTGTGGTTGTTCAACTTTCATATGAGACCTTAAATGCTATTATAGACCCAACAACCCATATTCGAACTATTATAACCTAGTTCTCCAACACGTCCTATGATGGAAGAGAATTCATCTGGGCAATTTGTGGATGTTCAACCTTCACCTATTAATAGACCCAACAACCCTTATTCAAACTATTATAACCCAGGTTGGAAGAATCATCCATATTTTAACTGGAATAACAACTCTACAAATCAACAATGGGCAAACAACCCAGTGAACCCATTAGGAAATTCATCCAACCAAGGTAATGTTAACTACAGACCTTCTTATCCTCCAGGATTTAACAGTAACACTCAAATTAAGAAGAAGTTGTCTATGGAAGAGCTGATATTAAACATGGGTCCACAATTGCAGAATCAAGGAAATCAATTACAAATTCAAGGAAATCAATTACAAAATCAAGTAGCTGCTATTAAGAATATTGAAAACCAATATGGACATATCGCTACTGCACTTAGTAACCGAACATTAGGAACTTTTCCTAGTTATGTGGAACCAAATTCTAAGGATCAATGAAAAGAAAAAATCAAAGCGATATAATTACGAAGTGGAAAAGAATTGGAAACAAGGGTGCAAAAAGAAACAGAAACTGAAAAAGAGAAAGTGGATACCGAAAAAGAGAAGGATCATGAATACCTAGATTTAGAGTATCCATTTACACTAATGAAAATTACAGTGGAAAAACCTCCACCACTGTTTCCTCAAATATTGAAGCAACACAAACAAAATAAATAATTTTCCAAATTTTTAGAAATTCTTAAGAAGTTAACAGAGAATATTCCCTTCGTAGAAGCTTTAGAGCAAATGCCCAATTATGTGAAATTTATGAAAGATATTCTGAACAAGAAAATGAAGTTCACGGATAATGAAACTGTTGCACTTAGCGAAGAGTGTAGTGCAATTATTCAGAAAAAGCTTCCTGAAAAACTAAAATATCCTGGCAGTTTCTATATACCATGTGCTATTGGTGAAAAATTTTATGGAAGGGCTTTATGTGATTTGGGAGCCAGCATTAATCTTATGCCTCTATCAATTTTCAAAAGATTAGGATTAGGAGAAGTCTCACCTACCTCTATAACTCTACAATTAGCGGATCATTTAGTTACATATCCTAAGGGAGTTATAGAAGATGTGTTAGTAAAAGTGGATAAATTTATCTTTCATGTGGATTTCATTATTTTAGATATGGAGAAAGATAAAGAAATACCTATTATTTTAGGGAGACCATTCTTAGCTACTGGAAAAGTTATGATAGATGTTCAAAAAGGAGAATTAATTATGAGAGTTAATGATCCAGAAGTAACTTTTAACATTGTGAAATCTATGAAATACCCTACTGTTGAAAGAGATAATGAATGTTTTCGCATGAAAATTATTGAACATCTACTGAACGAACATTTTAAAGAACATTTTGAAGATAAAAATCATTTTGAAGAAGAAGAATATTTTAAAGAACATTTTGAAGAGAAAGAACAATTTGAAGAGAGTGACAAAATTATTCTGGATGAATTAGAAAATAAAGAATTAGATTATGTTCAGGAAAGATTTGAGATGTTGGATATTACGGAAAATGCCACAAAAATTTATTTCTGTCAATTATAAAACCACCTGAACTTGAGTTAAAAATACAATCCGATGATGAAAAAAGTAGTTAAGAAGGAAATTTTGAAATGGTTAGACACTGAAATTATATATCCTATTTCAGATAGTGCGTGGGTAATTCCAATTCATTGTGTTCCTAAGAAAGGAGGAGTGACTGTTGAAACAAAATAAAATAATGAATTAATACCTATTAGACAAGTTACTGGGTGGTGTATTTGCATTGATTGTAGAAAATTAAACACTGCCACTAGAAAAGATCACTCCCCTTTACCCTTTTTAGATCAGATAGAAGGTAGACTTGCTGGGCACAAATATTTTTATTTCTTTTAGACCAAACAGTAGATAAACTTGTTGGGCACAAATATTTTTATTTTTTAGATGGATATACTTTAGATCAAATAGTAGATAGACTTGTTGGGCACAAATATTTTTTTATTTAGATGGATATACTTTAGACCAAATAGTAGATAGACTTGCTGGGCACAAATATTTTTATCTTTTAGATGGATATACCGAAGACCAAATAGTAGATAGACTTGTTGGGCACAAATATTTTTGTTTCTTAGATGGATATACCGGTTAATAGACTTGCTGGGCACAAATATTTTTGTTTTTTAGATGGATATACCGGTTACCATTAAATTTATTGCTCCTGAGGATCAAGAAAAGACAACATTTACTAGTCCTTTTGGAACTTTTGCTTTTAGAGTAGACTTGCTGGGCACAAATATTTTTGCTTTTTAGATGGATATACCGGTTACCATCAACTTCATATTAGACTTGCTAGGCACAAATATTTTTATTTTTTAGATGGATATACCAGCTACCATCAAATTCCTATTGTTCCTGGATCAAGCATTTACTAGTCCTTTTGGAACTTTTGCTTTTCAAAGAATGCCTTTTGGATTATGTAATGCATTTACTAGTCCTTTTGGAACTTTTGCTTTTTGAAGAATGTCTTTTGGATTATGTAATGCACCTTCAATATTCCAGAGATGTATGATGTCTATTTAGTAAGTTAATTGATGATGGATTGGAAGTAATTATGGATGATTTCTCTATAATTGGAACATCATTGGACGCATGCTTAAATTAACTTGAAAAAGTTTTAAAGTTATGCGAAAGTACTAATTTGGTTCTGAATTGGGAGAAAGGCCAATTTATTTTTGCAGGAGGAATTGTGTTAGGACATACAATTTTGGAAGATGGCATGGGAGCAGACCCTGCAAAAATTTAAGTTATATCTAAACTAACACCTCCTACTAATGTAAGAGAGGTTAGGAGTTTTCTTGGACATGTTGGATTTTACAGGCGTTTTATTAAATATTTTTCAAAAATTACCAAACCTTTATGCCAAATTTTAGAAAAGCAAGAAATTTGAATTTACTGAAAGCTGTTTAAATGTCTTTGAGTTATTAAAGGAAAAATTAATTGGAATATTTGAATTTATGAAAGCTGTTTAAATGCCTTTGAGTTATTAAAAGAAAAATTAATCACGTTGAATTTACTGAAAGCTGTTTAAATGCCTTTGAGTTATTAAAGGAAAAATTAATCACAGCCTCTATTATAGTTTCACCTAGCTGGGAGAAATCATTTGAACGGATGTGTGATGCTAGCGATTATGCTATTGGAGCTGTTCTTGGACAAAGGTATGAAATTTTTTTTAAATTTATATACTACGCTAGTAAAACTCTTAATGATGCACAAATTAACAATACTGTTACTGAAAAAGAGTTACTAGCCATTGTGTATGTTTTAGATAAATTCAGATCTTATTTAATCAGAGCTAAATGTGTTGTTCATACTTATTACTCTGCTATTAAATATTTGATGCAAAAGAAGGATGCTAAACCAAGGTTGATTAGATGAATACTTTTGATGCAAGAATTTGATCTTATGGTTATTGATAGAAAGGGAACTGATAATCAAATTGTTGATCATTTGCCAAGATTAGAAAACCAAGAATCATCTGACACAAACAATGAAATTATAGACAGTTTCCAAACAACTTTATAATATTAATGAGTGAAAATACCATGGTATGCTGATATTGTTAATTATATTGTAAGTGATATTTTGCCACCTATGCTGGCATTGCAACAACAATACCATGGTATGCTGATATTGTTAACTATATTATAAGTGATATTTTGCCACCTATGCTGATACTGCAACAACAAAGGAAATTTATTCATGATGCAAAAACATATTTTTGGGATGAGCCTTATTTATATAAGCAATGTAAATATATGATTATGAGGAGATGTGTGNATGTCACTTAAAATATTTAAATGATAGGAACCTCATGAGAACATTACTAGTAAAAGATGTTATTCCATAAATGTAATTTCTGGATTGTATTTAGATTTTCTCTTTAGGTAGGTTCAAGTGAAGTCAATTTTTGATTAGGCATCTCCTCAAGCTTCTCCTCACTTATATTNGGAATGTATTTAGGTTTTCCCTTTAGGTAGGTCCAAGTGAAGCCAATTTTTTATTATGCATCTCCTCAAGCTTCTTCTCACTTATATACTTTTTTCTTTTTTTTTCATTTGGATTGCTTTCAATCCTATATATTTTTCTTTTCTTTTCAGGGATTGTTGTCAATCCTTTCTTTTTCTTTTTCATGTGAGGATTACTATATCTGGATAGCCTTTAATGATTTTGAACTTCACTTTTCTTTCCCTAAAATGAGGATTACTATATCTGGATAGCCTTTAATGATTTTGAACATCACCTTTCTTTCCCTAAATATAAAACTCAAAGAATTCATTTACCTTATAAATATTTCATAGCTTTTACATCATTGAGCCCCAATCTTTTCTTCTCAAATGAATTTCCAAGATTCTTAATACTTCAAAATATAGTTTCCTTTACTTTAAATAGTTAACTATACTCTTATTCTTCTATACTAAATATCTTAATCTACAAAATTATTTTTCCTTACAAAAATATTCCTTTAAATCTACAATAATATTTAAATATCTACAAAATATAGTTCTCTGAATTAAATTCATTACATAAAATCATATTAATAATTTTTGAAAATATTTAAATTGAGAACATCTAATAGTTAATATGTTTCTTCCCTCCTCCAAACTTAATTTTTCATTATGGAATGATACAGGTGGAAACAAAATTCTAAATATAAATCATACCTCAGTACTTTAGGCATTTTCATCATTCTGAAATTTTGCAGTCCTTCTCAAAATTTTTACTTCAAGTGGTCTGTAATATTAGGAGCTTTCTATACATATAAATTATTAGGAATTTGCTGGGTAATAAAATTTTGAAATAAATACAAAATTAAACAAAAAACAATTACAAAGATATTAAAATGAAAATAAAAATCACATCACATTACAATTTACAAAGTTCTAATCAACATCTATTATAACTACACATGTAAATTTCAACTGCCACACTAAACATTTAAAACAATAATTAAAAATTATCCAATTGCAACATAGAAATAAAAATAAAAGTACAAACAAACAAACATCTATCTCTATTACAAAAATTACAAAAATAAAAGTACATCAATTACTATCATATATCAAAATTCCATGCTATATCTTTGTCTCCCTGGTCAGCAGGTGGATTGGGCTGATGCTGAGTATAACGGGGGCATTCAGGAAAAGTAACATCAGGCTCACCTTTGTAATGTCGGGTCTGAGCTTCATAGTAAGCTATCTCAAAATCAGAATGCCTCTGTAGGTACTCACTATCATAATCATGTCTATGTTCTAATCCCCCAACTCTTTCATTTGTTAACTCTATACTATTTCACTACAAGGTCAACTCATTCATTAAATCATTCAGGGTAGGGGAACTAGAGGAAGGGAGGTCATAACTAGTAAAGTAGATATCTCTACTAGTAGAAGGTTCTTGACTCCTACTCCCAGGGCGGTTGACTGGTCAAAATTGCAGTTAAAAGTGTTTTTTTAAGATCTAACCGTCGGCGGGGTCTTCGGCGCCGCCAGCGGGCTCTATTGAATTAATAGAATAAGTCTCGGGAAAAATCTGCCATCGACGGCGTCGATAGTTTCGTCGGCGAGATTTTCAAAATTGGGTCAATTTTTAGATTTTTGCGATTTCGATCAATTTCAAGCCTCGACGACATTCGTTCAATCATTATAGACATAAATTTTAAGTGATTAAATGATGTAATAGCACAAATAAACATTCACAACACAAAACATCATAATTATATATAAATTCTAAGGGTTGCAATACACATTACACGACACACATAATTTTGGTATTTTCTCAACCTAATACATCAATTCAGCGTCGCAACCAAGCCACAACACTCTAAACGCTGAAAACAAACATCCTATGCTCAATCTCAACTATACTGAAATCTAAAAGCATAATTCTAAAGCAAAGCAAACACAAAGTTCAAATCAAATTACACACATAGACATACAGGTAGCAAGGTAAATCTACTACTCTTCTGATTCAGTGCTTGTTTCTCCTCTGAGATCACCCATTGATTGAACATGAACGAATAGGTTATAGAAGGGTTAGTATGGAAATTCTTCAATAAAGTCCTCTTCTATCAATCCTTTCTTTCTCATCAATAGTATCAAACTTCCTTCGATATGTCCAGAGTGATCAACATGCTCTTTCATCCTCCAAGTCTAATGATCAAAAAAATCAGAGATATTGTTAATTGCATTCATAACATTTTGTACCTCTTTCTCCAATTTCTTGATTTTGCGCAGGATCACTAGTGTCTTGTCCAGAACTAAAGGCTGAGTAGGAAGTGAATTCTGAGATGATTAATCCACAATAATAGTCATATCATTCTCATCTTCATTGGTTGAGAACCTCTCGGTTGGGTCTAAGGGCTTTCAAGGTAGAAGTACCTTTTCCCAATTCTCATAAGATAATTGGAAGTGACTGCAGAGTAAGAAAATTGTTGAAGGATGTTTAAGCCCATAAGTTGTTTTATAAACGATCAGACCCAAAACAGACTTCACAATTATCGATCAAATATCAATCGACAGTCCCATTTAGATACAGTAATTCAGAATAGCACTTTCCTTAGTAACTTTACCGATCTTCATTGTGGATAATAGTTTTGCAGAAATGAAGAAGTGTCATTATTTAGAAACAGGGTTGAGAAGTGTCACAGAAACAACTAACATACCCGTTTTCTCTCATTTCCCAGTCTTCAGTTTCGTCCGTCAAATATTGGTAGATCTCATTCATCAGGTTTCTTGTCAGGACAAAGTTGGAATAATGACTAACAGGAACATTCTTGATCGTATATAACTCATTAATTCATGCAGGAGTAAAATTTATACATCTACCTCGCACATAGACGACTCCCTGGTTGATTCCATGCAAATTAACATAAAACTCCTTTATCACAGGAACAACTACGGGGGTTGTAGTGTAGCACAACACTTCCCATCTTTGTCGTACAATCATCTCTTCAATTGTCGTCGAAGAATTGTTTAATCCTTGATTCATGAATCCTCTTTCCTTGATTAATCTCCTCTTTGTCAGCACTTTTTTGAAGATTCGCTGCACTTTAGAACTAATGAACTTTCTCCGGTTGAACACTCGTATTCTATGATTTTCAGGGGAATTGGACGCCATAAGAATGAATTTGGTGGAATTTTAATTCATTTTTGGGGAAATACGAACTTAAGAACCAAATTTGGAAGTTTATAAGGAGTAACTCCAGCCTAAAACCACCAAAAATAGTCATTTCAAACTCCAAAAGCTGTCATCCCGCCATTCTCGCTGTCGGCGGCATTGATGGCGCCGTTGGCAAACCTTTAGAATTAATTACCTGGACTCTCGGGAAAAACCCACCGTCGGCGGAGTCAATGGCATCGTCGGCGCCCAAGGCAAAAATTTCACAGTTTTGCTTTGATCCGAATGTGTTCCAATTTTTTCTATGGATCCAATTTTTATGATGATTCAAGGGTAAACATGAGTAGTAGAGTTTAATACTACCACAAACTAACAATAATTTCAAATAAAAATACTATATTCACAATAAAAATAAAGATAACCATGGGTTGCCTCCCATAAAGCATTTGGTTTAACATCGTCAGCCTGATCTATTCAAATATTATTTAGGTTGACTGATCATTAAAACCTCTTTAAAATTTAGTCTTTTATCCTCAAAATACGGCTTTAATTTGTATCCATTTACTTTAAATCTATTCCGAGTCTTTTGATCTTCAATTTCAACAGCTCCGTAAGTATAAACTTGAGTCATAGTAAAGGTTCCCAACCAACGAGACTTCAATTTCCCAGGGAATAACTTCAGCCTTGTATTGTAAAGCAAAACTTCTTGTCCCGGTTCAAAGTTCTTCTAGTTAATCTTTCGATCATGCCATAAATTTAGTTTCTCCTTATAAATTATGTCTTTATCATAAGATTCATTTCTATCATGCCATAACTTTAGTTTCTCCTTATAAATTCTATCGTTATCATAAGATTCATTTCCTCTTCCAATTCATTTAATTGTAACAATCTCTTCTTACCAGCATCTTTCAAATTATAATTGAAATCTTTAATCCATAACTTTAGTTTCACCTTATAAATTCTGTCGTTATCATAAGATTCATTTCTTAATTCTTCTAACTCATACGTTAACAATCTCTTCTCTATCATAAGACTCATTTCTTAATTCTTCCAATTCATTTAATTGTAACAATCTCTTCTTAAGTTGTTATAATAAGACTCATTTCTTAATTCTTCCAATTCATTTAAATCTTTCAAATTATAATTGAATTCTTTAATCGCCCAATATGATTTATGCTCCAATTCTACTGATAAGTGACAAGTCTTTCCAAAAATTAGCTTGTAAGGAGTCATTCCAATAGGAGTTTTATAAGCAGTCTTGTAAGTCCATAATGAGGTATCCAGTTTAGTGGACCAATCTACTCTACTCAAGTATTTGTTTAATCTCTCTATTAGAAACTTCAGCTAACCCACTGGTTTGAGGGTGATAGAAAGAAGAGATTCTATGAATAATATTAAACTTTTTTGTCAATCTCTGAATGTATTTATTCCTAAAATGGGATCCTCCATTAGTGATAATCATTCTCGGCATTCCGTGTCTAGTGAAAATATTTTTCATTAAAAATCTTAAAACACTTTTAGTGTCACAATGAGGTAAAGCTTGTGCTTCAATCCACTTTGAAACGTAGTCTACTGTAGTTAATATGTATAAGTTCCCGGATGAAGGAATAAATGGTCCCATGAAATCTAATCCCCAAACATCAAAGATCTCAACTTCTAACATGAAATTTAAATGCATTTCATTTCTTCTAGATATATTGCCTACTCGTTGGCATTGATCACAATTTTTTATGTATCTGTAAACATCTCTAAAGAGAGTAGGCCAATAGAATCCAGCTTAAAAATTTATAAGCAGTTTTATCAATCCCAAAATGTTCTCCACATTCAGAATCATGACATTTCTGAATGATTAGTTCAGTTTCTTCATGAGGTCCACATCTTCTCATAATAAGATCCTTACATTGTTTATATAAATTAGGTTCATCCCAAAATTATGTTTTCGCATCATGAATGAATTTTCTTGCTGTTGCAATGTCAGCATAGGTGGCAAAATATCACTTACAATATAATTAACAATATCAGCGTACCATAGTATTTTCCACTCATTAATATTATAAAATTGTTCATCAAATTAACAATATCAGCATACCATGGTATTTTCCGCTCATTAATATTATAAAGTTGTTCATCAAATAATTAACAATATCAGCATACCATGGTATTTTCCACTCATTAATATTATAGAGTTGTTCATCAGGGAAACTGTCTGTAATCTCATTGTCGGTGTCAGATAATTCATGATTTTCTAATCTCGACAAATGATCAGCAATTTGATTATCAGATCTCTTTCTATCAATAACCATAAGATCAAATTCTTTCATCAAAAGTATCCTTCTAATTAACCTTGATTTGGCATCCTTCTTTTGCATCAGGTATTTAATAGGAGATTGATCAGTGTGCACAACACATTTAATCTCAATTAAATAAGATCTAAATTTTTAGCATACACAATGGTCAGTAACTCTTTTTCAGTAACAGTATAGTTAATTTGAGCATCATTAAGAGCTTTATTAGCGTAGTATATAACTTTAAAAAAAATTCATTCCTTTGTCCAAGAACAGCTCCAATATCATAATCATTAGCATTGCACATCACTTTGAATAGTTTCTCGTAGTTAGGTGAAACTATAATAGGGGTTGTGACTAATTTTTCTTTTAATAACTCAAAGGCATTTAAATAGTTTTCAGTAAATTCAAATTTCTTGTCCTTTTCTAAAAGTTGGCATAGAGGTTTAGTAANAAAGATGGCATAGAGGATTAGTAATTTTTGAAAAATCTTTAATAAAATGCCTATAAAAACCAACATGTCCAAGAAAACTTCTAACATCTCTTACATTAATAATTTAGATATAACTTGAATTTTTGCAGGGTCTGCTTCCATACCATTTTTTAAGAGGTGTTAATTTAGATATAACTTGAATTTTTGCAGGGTATTCTTCCATACCATTTTCGTTACATTAGTAGGAGGTACTAATTTAGATATAACTTGAATTTTTGCAGGGTATGCTTCCATATCATTGAGGTGTTAGTTTAGATATGACTTGAATTTTCGTAGGGTCTGCTTCCATACCATCTTCCAAACTAGGAGGTGTTAGTTTAGATATAACTTGGATTTTTGCAGGGTCAGCTTCCATACCATCTTCCGAAATTTTATGCCCTAGCACAATTCCTCCTGTAACCATAAATTGACATTTCTCCCAATTTAGAACTAAATTAGTTCTTTTGCATAACTCCAAAAATTTTTCAAGATAATTTAATAATACGTCAAATTATGTTCCAAATACAGAGAAATCATCCATGAATAGTTCTAATCCATCATCAATTAACTTACAAATATAGACATCATACATCTCTAGAATGTTGCAGGTGTATTACATAATCCGAAAGGCATTCTTTGAAAAGCAAAAGTTCCAAAAAGACTACAAAATGTTGTCTTTTCTTGATCCTCAGGAGCAATAGGAATTTGATGGTAATCGGTATATTCATCTAAAAAATAAAAATATTTGTGCCTGATAAGTCTATCTACTATTTGGTCTAAAAATGGTAAAGGGAAGTGATCTTTCCTAGTGGCAGTGTTTAATTTTCTATAATCAATGCAAATACTCCACCCAGTAACTTGTCTGATAGGTATTAATTTTTTATTTTCTTTTGTTTCAACAGTCACTCCTCCTTTCTTAGGAACACAATGAATTGGACTTACCCAAGCACTATCTGAAATAGGATATATAATTATGGTGTCCAACCATTTTAAAATTTCTTTCTTGACTACTTATTTCATCATTGGGTTTAATCTCCTTTGTGGATCAACTCTTGATTTTCATCTAGTATAATTCTGTGCATACAGATCGAATGACTGATTCCCTTAATATCAGCTAAAGTCTAAAAGCTTTCTTATATCTTTTTAATGTATCTAACAGTCTTTGCTCTTGCAGATCATTTAATTATGAAAGCTTTCTTATATCTTTTCAATGTATCTAACAGTCTTTGCTCTTGCAGATCATTTAATTCAGAAGCTTTCTTATATCTTTTCAATGTATCTAACAGTCTTTGCTCTTGCAGATCATTTAATTCCCTTATATCTTTTTAATGTATCCAAAAGTCTTTGCTCTTGCAAATCATTTAACTCTGAAGATATAATAACGGGTAATGTAGATGAGTTTCCTAGAAACACGTACTTCAAATGGTTAAGCAATATTTTTAACACAAGTTCAGATGGTTTTATAATTGATCACATACTTCAAGTGGCTAGGCAATACTTTCAACTCAAGTTCAGGTGATTTTATAATTGACGACACATACTTCAAGTGGCTAGGCAATACTTTCAACTCAAGTTCAGGTGGTTTTATACTTGACGAAACTATATTCTTATCAGCATTTCCTGTAATATCCAGCATCTCAAATCTTTCCTGAACATAATATAATTCTTCATTTTCTATTTCGTCCAAAATATCTTCATCTCTGTCTTAAAAATGTTCTTTAAAATGCTAGTTCAATATATGTTCACTAATTTCCATGTGAAAACATTCATTATCTCATTCAAGAGCAGGATATTTCATAGATTTTGCAATGTTAAAAGTCACTTCTTGATCGTTAACTCTCATAGTTAATTCTCCCTTTTTAACATCTATCATAGCTTTTCCAGTAGCTAAAAAAGGTCTCCCTAAAATTATAGGTATTTCTTTATCTTCCTCCATATCTAAAATAATGAAATCCACAGGAAAGATAAATTTATCAATTTTTACTAACACATCTTCTATAACTCCTTTAGGATAAATAACTGAACGATCCGCTAACTGAAGAGTTATAGAAGTAGGTGAGACTTCTCTGCTATGTAACTGAATGATCTACTAACTGTAGAGTTACAGAAGTAGGTGAGACTTCTCCTAATTCTAATCTTTTGAAGATTGATAGAGGCATAAGATTAATGCTGGCTCCCAAATCACATAAAGCTCTTTCATAAAATTTTTCATTGATAGCATACGGTATAGTGAAACTACCTAGATCTTTTAATTTTTCTCAAAGCTTTTTCTGATTAATTGCATTACACTCTTTGCTAAGTGCAACAATCTCATTATCAGTGAACTTCCTTGTCTTGTTCAAAATATCTTTCATAAATGTCACATAATTAGGCATTTGCTCTAAATCTTCTACAAAGGAAATATTTACCGTTAATTTCTTAAGAATTTCTATAAACNTCTCATAATAAGATCCTTACATTATTTATATAAATAAGGCTCATCCTAAAAATATGCTTTTGCATCATTAATGAATTTTTTTTGCTGTTGCAATGTCAACATAGGTGGCAAAATATCACTTACAATATAATTAATAATATCAACATACCATGGTATTTTCCACTTATTAATATTATAGAATTTTTCATCAGGGAAACTATCTGTAATTTCATTGTCAGTGTCAGATAATTCATGATATTCTAATCTCAATAAATGATTAGCAATTTGATTATCAGTTCCCTTTCTATCAATAACCACAAGATCAAATTCTTGCATCAAAAGTATCCATCTAATCAACACCTTTCTATCAATAACCACAAACAAATTCTTGCATCAAAAGTATCCATCTAATCAACCTTGGTTTGACATCCTTCTTTTGCATAAGAACAAATGATCAATAATTTGATTATCAGTTCCCTTTCTATCAATAACCACAAAATCAAATTCTTTCAAAAGTATCCATCTAATCAACCTTGGTTTGGCATCCTTCTTTTGCATCAGATATTTAATAGTAATCCATCTAATTAACCTTGGTTTGGCATCCTTCTTTTGCATCAGATATTTAATAGCAGAGTGACCAATCTAATTAACCTTAGTTTGGCATCCTTCTTTTGCATCAGATATTTAATAGCAGAGTGATCAATGTGCACAACAAATTTAGCCTAATTAAATAAGATCTAAATTTGTCAAAAGCATACACAATAGCCAGTAACTCTTTTTTAGTAACAATGTAGTTAATTTGAGCATCGTTAAGAGTTTTACTAGCGTAGTATATAACTTTAAAAATCTTATCATACCTTTGTCCAAGAACAACTTCAATAGCATAATCACTGGCATTGCACATCAGTTCAAATGGTTTCCCCCAGTTAGGTGAAACTATTATAGAGGCTGTGATTAGCTTTTCCTTTAATAACTCAAAGGCATTTAAACAGTTTTCAGTAAACTCAAATTTCTTGTCCTTTTCTAAAAGTTGGTATAGAGGTTTGGTAATTTTTGAAAAATATTTAATATAATGCCTGTAAAAATCAACATGTCCAAGAAAACTTCTAACCCCTCTTACATCAGTAGGTGTTAATTTAAATATAACTTGAATTTTTGTAGGGTCTACTTCCATACAATTTTTCAAAATTTTATGCCCTAACATAATTCCTCCTGCAACCATAAATTGACATTTCTCCCAATTTAGAACTAAATTAGTCCTTTCGCATAACTCAAAATTTTTTTCAAGATAATTTAAGCATGCGTCAAATGATGTTCCAAATACAGAGAAGTCATCCATAAACACTTCTATTCCAATATCAATTAACTTACTAAATATAGACATCATACATCTTTGGAATGTTGTACGTGCATTACATAATCCGAAAGGCATTCTTTGAAAAACAAAAGTTCCAAAATGACTAGTAAATGTTGCCTTTTTTTGATCCTCGAGAGCAATAAGAATTTGATGGTAGCTGGTATATCCAACTAAAAAATAAAAACATGTGTGCCCAGCAAGTTTATCCACTATTTGGTCTAAAATGGTAAAGGGAAGTGATCTTTCCTAGTGTCAGTATTTAATTTTCTATAATCAATGCAAATACGCCACCTTTTAACTTGTCTGATAGGTATTAATTCATTATTCTCTTGCGCTTCAGCAGTCACCCCTCCTTTCTTAGAAACACAATGAATTGGACTTAACAAAGCACTGTCCGAAATAGGATATATAATTCCAGTGTCCAACCATTTCAGAATTTCCTTCTGGACTACTTCTTTCATCATTGGGTTTAATCTCCTTTGTGGAGCAACTCTTGGTTTATATTGCTCATCCAGCATAATTTTCTGCATACAGATCGAAGGACTAATTCCTTTAATATCAGCTAAGGTCCGCCAAAAGCTTTCTTATATCTTTTTAATGTATCCAAAAGTCTTTGCCTCAGCTAAGGTCCAACCAAAAGTTTTCTTATATCTTTTCAATGTATCTAACAGTCTTTGCTTCTCATTTAACTCTGAAGATATAATAATAGGTAATGTAGATGAGTTTCCCAGAAACACATACTTTAAGTGATTAGGCAATATTTTCAACTCAAGTTCAGGTGATTTTATAATGGATAGAACTAGATTCTTATCAGCATTTCCTGTAATATCCAGCATCTCAAATCTTTCCTGAACATAATCTAATTCTTCATTTTTCTATTTTATCCAAAATAATTTCATCTTTGTCTTCAAAATCTTTTTTCTCTTCAAAATATTCTTTAAAATGCTCGTTCAATAGATGTTCACTAATTTTCATGCAAAAACATTCATAATCTCTTTCAATAGCAGGGTATTTCATAGATTTTGCAATGTTAAAAGTCACTTATTGATCGTTAACTCTCATAATTAATTCTCCCTTTTGAACATCTATCATAGCTCTTCAAGTAGCTAAAAAAGGTCTCCCTAAAATTATAGGTATTTCTTTATCTCCCTCAATATCTAAAATAATATCCACACTCTAAAATGATAGGTATTTCTTTATCTTCCTCCATATCTAAAGCAATGAAATCCATAGGAAATACAAATTTATCAACTTTTACTAACACATCTTCTATAACTCCCTTAGGATAAGTAACTGAACGATCTGCTAACTGAAGAGTTACATAAGTAGGTGAGACTTCACCTAATCCTAATCTTTTGTGAACGATCCACTAACTGAAGAGTTACAGAAGTAGGTGAGACTTCTCCTAATCCTAATCTTTCGGAAAGATAAATTTATCCACTTTTACTATCACATCTTCTATAACTCCCTTAGGATATGTAACTGAAAGAAAGATAAATTTGTTCACTTTTACTAACACATCTTCTATAACTCCCTTAGGATATGTAACTGAACAAGATAAATTTATCAACTTTTACTAACACATCTTTTATAACTCCCTTAGGATATGTAACTGAACGATAATTTATCCTTACTAACACATCTTCTATAACTCCCTTAGGATATGTAACTGATCGATCTGCTAATTGAAGAATCATATCTAAGACAATAAAATCCACCGGAAAGATAAATTTGTCAACTTTTACTAACACGTCTTCTAAGGATATGTAACTGATCGATCTGCTAATTGAAGAGTTACAGAAGTAGGTGAGACTTCTCCTAAGATTTGTCAACTTTTACTAACACGTCTTCTATAACTCCCTTAGGATATGTAACTGATCGATCCGATAACTGAAGAGTTACAGAAGTAGGTGAGACTTCTCCTAATCCTAATCTTTTGAAAATTGATATAGTGAAGAGTTATAGAAGTAGGTGAGACTTCTCCTAATCCTAATCTTTTGAAAATTGATAGAGGTCACTTTTACTAACACATCTTCTATAACTCCCTTAGGATATGTAACTGATCGGTCTGCTAATTAAAATTTATCAACTTTTACTAACACATCTTCTATAACTCCCTCACGATAAGTAACTGAACGATGCGCTAACTAACGAGTTATAGGTAGGTGAGACTTCTCCTAATCCTAATCAAAATTGATAGAGGCATAAGATTAATGCTAGCTCCCAAATCACATAAAGCTCTTCCATAAAAGCTCACCGATAGCACACAGTATAGTGAAACTACCTGGATCTTTTAATTTTTCAGGAAGCTTTTTCTAAATAATTGCACTATACTCTCTGCTAAGTGAAACAGTCTCATTATCAGTGAACTTCCTTTTTTTGTTCAAAATATCTTTCATAAACTTCACAGAATTGGGCATTTACTCTAAAGCTTCTACGAAAGGAATATTTATTGTTAACTTCTTAAGAATTTCTAAAACCTTGTAAATTTGTTTATCCTTTTTAAGCTTCTACGAAGGGAATATTCACCGTTAACTTCTTAATAATTTCTAAAAATTTTGAAAATTGTTTATTCTCTTTATTTTGTTTATTCACCGTTAACTTCTTAAGAATTTCTAAAAATTTTGAAAATTTTTTATTCTGTTTATGTTGCTTCAGTCTTTGAGAAACGGTGGTGGAGGTTTCTCCACAGTAATTTTCATTGGTGTAAGTGGATATTCTAAATCTAGGTATTCATGATCCTTTTCTTTTTCTATATTCACTTTCTCTTTTTCAGTTTCAGTTTCTTTCTGCACTCTTGTTTTCAATTCTTTTCCACTTCGTAATTGTATCACTTTTATCTGTTTTTTTCCTTGATCCTTAGGATTTGGTTCCACAGTACTAGAAAAAGTTCCCGATGTTCAGTTACTAAGTGCAGTAGCGATATGCCCCAATTGGTTTTCAATATTCTTGATAGCTGTTCCTTGATTTTGTAACTGTTTTCCTTGAATTTGTAATTAATTTCCTTAATTCTATAATTGTTGACCCATGTTCAATATCAGCTCTTCCATGGACAACTTCTTTTCCTTAAATTGAGTGTTACTGTTAAATCCTGGAGGATAAGGAGGTCTATAATTAACATTACCTTGGTTAGATGAATTTCCCAATGGGTTTACTGGGTTGTTTGTCCATTATTGGTCTTGTAGAAGAATTGTTATTCCAATTAAAGTTAGGATGATTCTTCCAGCCTGGGTTATAATAGTTTGAATAAGGATTGTTGGGTCTATTGTTAATAGCATTTAAAGTCTCATTAGAAGGTTGAACATCCACAAATTGCTCAGATAATTTCTCTTCCATCATAGTAGGTGTTGGAGAAGAATTCATTCCATAATGATCTAATTTCTTTGATATTACAACAATCTACAAAGCTAACATAGATAATGCATCAAAATCATGGATACTAGTTACTCTTTTGGGATTTACCCTGTCAGAGGGCCATTGAAAATTGTTGGTAGCGATCTCTTCTATTAACTAATAAGCCTCATCAAAAGGTTTTAACATTCAAGAACCACCAGCCGCAGCATCTATAATCGATCTAAGAGATTCCATAATCCATTGTAAAAAGTTTGAATTATCAACCAATCTAGTAACGAATGATGTGGGCACTTCCTAATAGATCTTTAAATCTCTCCCAAGCTTCATATATCGACTCTCCATCAATCTGACAAAATGATGTATGTCATTTCTAAGTTTAACAGTTTTGGATGCAGGGAAATATTTAGATAGAAAATTATGTCATAGTTCTCCCCAAATTCTAAATAGATCCAGGTGCTAACGAATTTAACCACATCTTAGCCTTATCCCTAAGTGAAAAGGAAAAAGTCTAAGTCTACCAGCATCGTTCGAAACCTGTCATATTTAAACGTAGCACAAAGTTCTAAAAAGCTAGCGAGGTGTAAATTAGGATATTCATTTGGTGTACCTCTGAATTGATTATTTTGTAACATTTGGATAATAGCAGGTTTGAGCTCAAATGAATTAACAGCTACATCAGAATTTTGGAAAGATAAGTGAATTTCATCTGCTGTAGAATTTGCATAATCTCGTAGAGGTCTAGGTTGATGTTCATTTTCTATTCCTTGATTGTTCAAATTGTTTTCCATTGTGTCAGGATTTCTAGGTTATTTTTTTAGTTTTCTAATTCTCCTAACAATGTGTTCTAATTCTGAATCGTAGGGTATAAGATTTTCAGCTCCAAATTTACGCATACAATTGAAATCAGTACACAGAAAAACAGTTAACTAAATATGAAAATAAGTTGTAATTCAAGTAAAAGTTTTCTAATAGTCCTAATTTGTCCGTTACTCTAATTATGATTTTTTTTTAAATCTAATTTTTACTCCCCGACCAACGGCGCCAAAAACTTGACAGCGACTTTATATATGCTTAAAAATACAAGAATTTGATACTGCTGCTAGAAAATTTAAATCCCTGACAACGGCGCAAAAAACTTGACAGTGACTTCATATATGCTTAAAAATACAAGAATTTGATATTGCTGCTAGAAGATTTAAATCCCCGACAACGTCGCCAAAAACTTGACTATGCTTAAAAATACAAGAATTTGATACTGTTGCTAGAAGATTTAAGTCCCCGGCAACGGCGCCAAAAACTTGACAAAGGTTATAGATTTGATAAAAATGTGTATAAAATATTCAATAATTGCAAAGTCACACTTATCAATGCAAGTATACGTATCGCTCAAGTAATACAGGGCTCTAATAGAGTCCTGGATATCGATCCTTTATCAATGCAAGTATACGTTATAGATTTGATAAAGATGTGTATAAAATATTCAATAATTGCAAAGTCACACTTATCAACACAAGTATACGTATCGCTCTAGTAATATAGGGCTCTAATGGAGTCCTGGATGTCGATCCCACAGGGAGTAATATTAGAGGCTACAAACTAAGATTTAAAAAATCAATACTTAATTATCGATCCACAGGGAGGTAATAATTAGAGCCTACGAACTAAGATTTAGAAAATCAATACTTAATCACAACAACATAGTTCAAATTGCATATTTGTCACTAATAGGCAATTGAAATAAAAATTAATTTTAATAAACTCTTAATTAACTAATTCTACTAATAAAGTTTCTAATGTGAAGTTCAATATATAACAAAGCATCCTTCTCCTTGTTAAGAAGTTTAAGTGAATGGATAAATTGAATCAGTTCAAATTGTATTGTGCCAAATAGGAGCACACCTATTCTTTACCCTTTGGACTAGGCATAAAGAACATTGACTAATCATATGCTTGGTTACTAAATTTGCGGCTAGGCTGGGAGGATATTGGCTCTTACTTTGGAGCTCCCACACGCCTGAGGGCTAACATCTACACTTCAGCACCCAAACGATAAGACCGAATTGAGGATTTTAGCCTGTCACTCTAAACTCTTCAATTCCACACTCGATAATTTTTATTTCCCTATTTATTTGCACCCAAATTTCAAGTACTTTGACCTCCCTAAATCTTGGATGTAATCTTCACTTTAGTAGTAAAACTCAGCATATTTTAACAAATCAATTGGCCAGATTGAAAGTAAATTAAGATTGAAATGAAAAGATCATCACAATTTTTTTAACATTCTCATGGCACAACCAATTCAAATCACCATTTAACAAAATCTCAAGATAAGGAGAAAGACAGAGAAAACTACTCAGAATTCATGGAAAAGATACGACAAAACTTGGAATTTATATATAAAAGCAAAGTCATACAAATGCAAAGTCATACACTTCAATAAGTAAATACAACTTATCTCTAATTCCTCCCCAAGAAAACTCCTCGAAGTTCCTTTGAATCTCTTCCTTTCTTTACAGCACACAGAATTCTCCTTCGAAGCAGCAAGGAGGAAGGAATCTCTCACTTTCCTACCACTCTTACAATCTGTCAAGAAATTCCTCATAACACTAAGCAATCTCTACACTATAATCGGTACCTCAAACAACAAAGACTCCGCAGACACCCCGTGGACACCTTTTTTGGCCTCTCAATGTTTCTTTTAAAGTTGTAGAAGAGTTTTCAAGAGTTTCCCAAGCGTCCCTTCAAAAATCATCCACATTCAATGTACCTGTTGAGAGAACCGAAGTGCTCGTCGTCGGCGGCCTTGATGGGGTCGTCGGCGACCTTCTAGAATATCTAATTTTGGACTCTCGAGAACAACTCGTTGTCGGCGGCGTCGAGCTCACCGTCGGTGCCCAAGATCAAATCTCCATATTTTTGTCCTTTTTGCTCCAAATTCGCTCCTTTTTGCATCTTTTTGCTCCAATGACCATAATTGAACATACCTGCAACAAAACATAAAAAATACCTTTCTTTAAAGTGCAATATCATCAAAATCAGTGTAAAAATAGGTATGAAAATCTCAACATATTTTCCTTTGGTCAACCACCACCTCCATTTCCTCAAAGATTGAAGAAGAAAAAAAGAGATAACTGATACACCAAAAAAATATGTAGTTTTAAGTACATATTTTATGCTTATTATTGGTGATATTGCACTTTAAAGAAGAGTATTTTCATGTTTTTGTGTAGGTATATCAATTTTAGGCATTTGTAGTAAAAATAGCAAAAAAGACAAAATTTAGAGCCAAAACAATAAATATTTGGATTCTAGCGCAAGATGCGCAATATTGGCTCATGATGCTTCAGATTGGTGCCAGAAGCACCAGGTTGGCGCTAGATGAGCCAAACCCCGAAATAGCGTGGTCTTCAGCAAGCTGGCGCGTGATGCGCCAGATGCGTTATTTGACAGAGAGTTGACACATGATGCACCAGATTTGGCTCCAAATGCGCCAGGGATGACGTTTTGCTGATTAAGGCGGTTCCATACAAGATTTGCGTGAATTTTCAAAGGAACACTTATTCTAAACACCCCTTGGAGTAATTCAATGCATCTAGACACTTTAGAAGTTATTTTTTAAAAGAATATGTCTCTTATATCAATGGACATGTCTTTAAATTCAAAAGTGTTGACTTTTGAACAGAATTTCAGAGGGAATTTTGAATTATTTTTAGAGGGAGGCAGCCTTTGATAAAAGAGAGGGAAGTCTAGGGCTTGAAAAAAAAAGAGTTGGGAGTTGCTTGAGGTGTGTGTGGCGTGAAGGAGATAGTGATAGAGAGAGAAAGTCAAGAGTTTGGAGATTTTCTTCAAGGATTGTAAAAGGAGAGGGAAGGTGAGAGATGTCTTCTTTATTAAACTTCTAAGAGAGAATTGAGAGTGCTTGTAAAAAGAGAAAGTCTTGAAGAGAACATCTAGGGATTTTCTCAGGAAAGATTATGAGATAAGTTGCATCTTTTATTTCTTTCATTTTGTAAACTTGTTTTTATATATGAAATCCAAGTTGTTGTCTCCTTCTCATGAATTTTAAGTAGTCTTCTTTATTCTTCTCCCTACTTTGAGATATGGTTTTATGAAGAATTGAATTTTTTTTATACAATTTTAAATGTCAAAAATTTGTGATGATTTGAACTCCAATATTCATTACTTTTCAATCTGGCCAATTGAAATATTAAAATGTGTTGAAAAACATATGTTCTGAAAGTGGTATGATTTCTACACCATGTGGAGAATCACATTTAATTTTATGGGATAGTATTTCATCCATGGATTTGAGCACAAATAAATAGAGAAATACACTTTGTTTAATGCAGAATTGAAGATTTTAAGGTGATGGATTAAAATCCCCAATTTAATCCAATTGATTGGAAACTGATGTGAGATTGTTAACCCTTAGAGGAGGGAGTAGTGGGAGCTCTGGACTGGCAGCCATTATCCTCCCAACCTAACCACAGAATCAGGGGCCAAACTTTGGATTAGTCAATGTTATTTATACACATGAAAGAGGGTAAAGAATAAGATTGCTCCTATTTGGCACAAAATAGTTTTTACATATATTTTCAAGTGATTTTAATTTCTTCACAATCCATATACTCATTGTAAGGAAAAATGATGCTTTCTTAAATTTGAACTTTCCTTCACAACCTCTTAGGTTTAATTTTCATAAGTTTACTTTTAAAAGTTTAGCATTTTGTATAGTTAAATTTGTCTTTCAACTTTAATTTTAATTAGCATTCACTTAGTACTTAGTATTCAAACTTTGCACTTTACTTTTTGTATTATTAAAATTGTACTTTACATTATAATCTTAAGAACTTATTTATAGATATTTCCATTTTCCCTGTGGGATCGATATCTAGGACTCCATTAGAGCCCTTTATTATTTGAGTCATACGTATACTTGCATTATTTTTAAAGGGGATTTGGTAGTTTAAAGATTTTTAAAAGATAAAACTATTTTAAATGAAGTTATTTTGCTTGGATTAATTTGCATATTTGCTATTGTATATGTCATGTGTATTTTGTAATATTAAAAAATATTTCCAAAATTAACACACTAAATCCACCTACATCAAGTATTTGGCGTCGTTGTCGGGGAAGTAGCTAAAAGTAGTAGTAAGTTATCTTATAATTTATAGTATTTTTATTTTTAAAAATTAAAAAAAAAATTGTAGTTTAGTTTGAATATTTTTTTATTTAAGTGTGCTTTCTTAGTTTTAAATTACTTGTTGTGTTTGTTTATGTGTACTGTAAGATTTGATAATTTAGTACTCTACGATTCTGAGTTAGAAAGAACAATTAGAAAAATTTGAAAACAATAAAAAGAGATAGACCATATTAGCAAAATGGTTTGTAATTTGAGTAATGCTGGAAATCAAAATGAATATCATCAAAGACCTTTAAAAGATTAAGTTAATCCTACAGTAGATGAAATTCATTTAAGTATATAAAAACCTATTAGAGTTACTAATTCATTTGAGCTTAAACCTGCTAGAGATTAAGTTAATCCTACAACAGATGAAATTCATTTAAGTATACAAAACCATATTGAAGGTGCTAATTCATTTGAGCTTAAATCTACTATTATCCAAATGGTACAAAACAATTGAGGGAACACCAACTAAAGATCCTAATTTACACCTTGCTAGTTTTCTAGAATTATGTGTTATAGTTAAATATTATGGAGTGTGGAATGATGTCATCAGACTTATACTTTTTTTCTTTTTCACTAAGGGATAAAGCTAATATGTGGTTAAACTTGTTAACATGTGGATCTATCAGAACTTGGGGAGATTTATCACAAAAAATTTTATCTAAATATTTCCCACCTTCAAAAACTGCTAAGCTTAGAAATGATATTATATCTTTTTGTCAGTTTGAAGGGGAATCAATTTATGAAGCCTGAGAAACATTTAAAGATCTCCTTAACAAATATTCACATCATGCATTGCCAGATTGGTTAATAATTCAATCTTTTTATAATGGATTGGTTTGATCTCTTAGATCGATAATTGACAATGTTGTTGGTCGATCATTAATGTCAAAACCAATCGATGAAGTATATTCTTTAATTGAAGACATAGCTACTAATAATTTTCAATGGCCCTCTGAAAGAATAAATCCAAAAAGAGTAGTTAGTGCTCATGATTTTGATGCAATATCTATGTTAGCTGCACAAATAGGTGTTATATTGAAGAAGATAGATCAATATGGAATGAAATATTCTCAAACATCACCTGTGTTTGAGGAAAACTCATTAGGAAAAATGATAAAATTCTAATCTTCTTTTGAGACCTTAAATGCAATAAATAATCGTTCTAATAATCCTTAAGCCAATTATTATAATCTCGGTTGGATGAATCATCCAAATTTTAGTTGGAGTAACAATAATTCTAATGCTGCAAATCCGTAATGGGGAAACAATGTTGCGAACCCATTGAGTGACTCCAACAATCAAGGAAATCCAACTTATAAACCTTATTTTCCTCCATGTTTTAATAATTTGTAGATTAAGGAGAAAAAGTTGTCAGTGGAAGAATTGATATTGCAAATGGAGAGTCAATTACAAAGTTAATGAGCTATAATTAGAAACATAGAAAATCAATTAGGATGTATTTCTACAGCACTTAGTAATAGACCTCCAGAAACATTGCCAGTAATATTGAAGTAAATCCTAAAGATCATAAAAAAGAGCAAATTAAGGCTATTCAACTAAGAAGTGAAAAGGAATTAGAAAATAGAGTTCAAAAAGAAGTGGAAGTTGAAGTTGAAAAATATGAGGTGGAAAATGAAAAATCTTGTGAAGATTTTTATTTTGAGTCAAAATGTCCTATTAAACTAATGAAAATCACTGTAGAAAGATAACCACCTCCATGTCCTCAAAGATTGAAGCTAGAAAAATAGAGATAACTAATTTTCAAAATTTTTGGAAATATTGAGGAAATTAATGATAAATATTCCATTTTTTGAAGCTTTGGAATAAATGACAAGCTATGTGAAGTTCATGAAGGATATATTTAATAAGAAAAGGAAGTTTGTAGATAATGAGACTGTTGCACTCAGTGAAGAGTGTAACACTATAATTGAGAAAAAGCTTCCCGAAAACTTAAAGATCCTGGAAGTTTTACAATTACATGTGCTATTAGTGAAAGATTTTTTGGAAAAGCTTTATGTGATTTATGAGCCAGTATTAATCTTATGTTGTTATCAATTTTCAGAAGGTTGGGCTTAAGAGATATTTTACCTACAATTGTAACTCTTCAGTTAGTTGATCATTCAATTACATATCCTAAAGGAGTTATAGAAGATATTTTGGTAAAAGTTGATAAATTTATCTTTCATATGGACTTTATTATTGTAGATATGGAGAAAGATAGAGAAATTCCTATTATTTTAGGGAGACCATTCTTTGCCACTGGAGAAGCTTTGACAGATGTGCAGAAAGAACTAACTACGAGAGTTAGTGATCAAGAGGTTACATTTAATATTGTAAAATCGATGAGATACCCTACAAAAGAGCAAGAGAATGAATGCTTCAGAATGGATATTAATAAATATCTAAGCCATGAATATTTCAAAAAGACATTTGAAAGAGAATTTGAAAAGGAATATGAGGAATATCAAAATGAGGATAAAATTCAAGATGAATCTATGGAAGTGAGTAAAGAAGATTTGGATTATGTTCAGGAATAATTTAAAATGTTAGATCCTAACAAAAGTAATAAGAATTTGATTTCTTCTATTGAAAAACCTCCTAAACTAGAACTGAAAACAATTCATGCATACTTAAAGTATGCATTCTTAAGAGATTTATCTACATTACTTGTTATAGTATCCTCAGAATTAACTGATAAGCAATAACAACAGTTGTTGGAAAATTTGAAAAGATATAAGAAAGCCTTTGGATGAACATTAGCTGATATTAAAGAAATCAGTCCTTCAATTTGTATGCATAGAATTTTATTGGAAGATCAACATGAACCAAGAGTTGATCCTCAAAGGAGATTAAATCCAATGATGAAAGAATTTGTTATGAAAGAAATTAAAAAATGATTATATGATGGAATAATATATCTTATTTTAGATGGTGCTTAGGTAAATCCAATTTACTGTGTTCCAAAGAAAGGAGGTGTGACTGTAGTGACCAATGAGAATAATGAATTAATATCAATAAGACAAGTCACTAGATGGCGAATCTTCAAGATTATAAAAAATTAAATTCTGCCACGAGGAAGGATCATTTCCCTTGGCCCTTTTTGGACCAGATGTTGGATAGGTTGGCTGGGCACATATATTTTTATTTTCTAGATGGATATACTGGTTATCATCAAATATGTAAAGCCTTTGAAACTTTAAAGGAAAAATTGATCGCTGCTCCTATAATTGTTTCACTTGATTGGGAGAAACATTTTAAATTAATGTGTGATGCTAGTGATTATGCAATTGGAGTTGTATTAGGGCGGAGATATGATAAGATTTTTAAAGTTTTTTACTATGTTAGTAAGACTCTTAATGATGCTCAGATTAACTATTCCACCACTAAAAGAGAGTTATTAGTCATTGTATATGTTTTTGCTAAGTTTAGGTTATATCTAATTGGATCTAAATGTATTGTGCATACTGACCATTTGACTATTAAATATTTGATGCAAAAGAAGGATGTGAAACCAAGATTAATTAGATGGGTACTTTTGATGCAAGAGTTTGATTTTTTAATAGTCTATAAGAAAGGGATTGATAATCGTATTACTTATCATCTATATAGGCTAAAACAGGAAGAAATATTTGATATGGAAAAAAAAATTAAAGAAAAATTTCCTGATGAACAACTTTATGTTGTAGAAGGATGGGAAATACCTTGGTATGTTGATATTGTAAATTATATTGTTAGTGGTATTTTACCATATGGATTAAATGTAAAGTTTTATTTTTGGGATGACCCCTATTTATATAAACAATGCAAAGATTTAGTAATGAGACAATGTGTGCCTTATAAAGAAATTCAAGAAATTATTCAGAAATGTCATGATTCTGAATTTGGAGGACATTTTGAAAATGATAGAACTGTTCATAAAATTTTGTAATCTGAATTTTACTGGCCTACTCTATTAAGAGGAGTTAATATATATATATATATATATATATATATA